>JARFXV010000784.1:2500-152149 GCA_031761425.1 Cosmopolites sordidus | reverse complement strand
ATGGTTCCCGATTCTAAAGAATACAATTAAAAACATTTAAATATTTGAATACACAATCAGTACAATAAAGAATAACACCGTAAACATTACCTATATATATTTTTTGGTAGTATGTCACTGTCCTGAAAATCTATTGTTGTCAATGTAAGTATCGTTGACATATACAAAAAAAATATATTTACTTTCACTCGTTACTTCATATATTACAAATTAATATAATTTATTTTTTAGTTTAGTTTTGAAAACGGGGGGAGAGTACCCTCCGAAACGTTAACGTTAAAAGTTTGTGAATTTTTTTATAACATTTTTATATCTTTAAAATTTTGTTCGTTAGGCAAATTTATTACAAAAAAGAATCACTGAGAAATTTGTCTCCATTTAGTTTTTTGTTTTTTAGTGATTCTTTCTTTAAATAAGAACAGGTATTTTTGAGTGTTAGATAGAGGCGAAAAACCCAAATAAAGGAAAAAATATTCTTTTTCGTATTTAAATGTCAAATACTATGATTCAATTATCAATAAAAAGTTTTTTATAAAAAAGAAACAAAGTTCTGTTTACTTGATCGTACTAATTATTAATATATAATAATTAACTGTATTTCTAAATACAGGTACTACGACTAGACGAACTGTCTCGTTCGACTACTAGTAAGACAAATCTATCCACATCTTAAGACCAGTTTCGTTCTTTAAGAACCCATCCATTAAGCTCGGAAGTTTTTCCCTAAAAGTAATCTTAGACTTAGTTTTAGACTTTAACTTGGTTTTTAAGATAGCCCTCGGACTCCTACTAATTTTGCCTGAGATTGTACTCCGAAACGGAGCTGGATTTTGTGCAGTTTGGGGGCCTCTGTGATCAACACATTCTGTAATTTATTCAAGAATTAAAAAAAAAACGCTCAATTTGAAAAACCCTTTATTTTGACAGTCTTCGAAAGTAGAGAACTTCAATACTTTTGTTATTGTGGAAAATTAATGAATTTCATATGTTGATTAAATTATTTTTGCATAGAAAAGCCATCGTACAAACCAAAGAAAGGTCGAAAAAATATTATAAGGACTCTGATCATTCACGTTTCGTGGTTTACTAAGTTTCGATGTAATCGAACCAGCAGAAGGACGCTCAGGACACCCCATTGAGGTCTCTACTGAGGAGATATTCAACAAAATCCATGATATCATGTTCGTCGATTGCATAGTGACGATTTGAGAGAATATTTAGAAGATAAACATTTGGACACATGCGTACAGAAGATCTTCACTACAGTTTGCTCACTACAGTTCAAAAACATAATTGAGTGATCAGTAGAGATCAGTGAGTGATCAGATAGTTTAGAGCTCATTTTTTTTAGATTCATTATACATTTTATTTAGATTCATACACATCACAAAAGCATCAATAAGTTGAAAAATGGTTGGGCGAAGAGCACCGAAGTAAAAGGAGGGTTTTCGATACAAAAAAAATATTTGAATTTTATTCTTCCTTCGTACACTTGTTCAAAAAACCTGTATTCTTTTTTCCTCACCTGTTATAATCACAATGGGTCGTTTTGCGAGGCCACAGAATGCGTTCTGTTTAAAACAATTTTACCAAAATAATGATTCATACGTTATTGTTCGTCGTTTGTTTCCATCTAGAGTACGGAATGCGCAACATCAATCAGTACAAATTTAATTAAGAAATGGGTAAGGAAATCGAGAAATCTGATTCCACCCTAAACAACGAGGCAACAATGCCTTAGAGCGCGAGGAGCGAAGATGTGGGGAAGCAGCGACGCGGAGACGTACATCTGGATGAAGTTTAAAAAACTCCCTTTGCTTTCTTTACTTTTCTTATATAGTAAGTGCTGTCGCTACCATTTTAATTATTTATAACTTTTAAAAGAAAAAAAAACAGAATTTTTTCCTTTATTTTTTTTCGATTTAGATTTTGCGGTAGTTAAATTATTTGAAAATTGAAAAGTATGTCAATCAAATGTGAGAAATTAAATGACTAGGAAAAATTCAGTTCAATTTTGGCTTTAAAATATGATTGTTTCTCATAAGATGATTACTGTGACACCATCTTGCTGAAACCACGTATTCTCCAGTCCTTCCTTTCACAATTAAGGCACCAAAACTTACTGTACAACAATCTGTAACTTTAACTGATGAATTTAATGGTGTGTGTTGAATGTGGAAGGGATTCTGTCTTGACAGAAACGGCTATTATGTTTATTCACTTGACCACTTAGATGAAAATGAGCTTCATCGCTGATTACACAGGTCTACAATATAAATTTAAAAAAAATTGGAGAATTAAACGTAATTTTAAAGAACAGCGTCTAGCAACACTCTCAGGAACATTACATAATCAAAAGTACGTACAGTTTGTAATCTACTCACATTGATAATATTTGCTTCTCGGTAGCCATTTAACTTGTTTATTTTTGTAGTTTGTTCAATTAAAAAGTCAGTAAATAAAACCTAGAGAATACTTAGGAACTTTTTCGGCAGAGTTCGTTTTTAAAAAACTTTATTTCGAAAATGGTTTACAAAATAGGTCTTTATCAAAGTACAACTTAACACTACAAATACCTAAACCAGAATAGTTTATGATTTATCGATGATTAGTGTTATCGAGATTTATCAGCTTCAATTGATTTGCCATATTCTTCAGATGGTATATTTCCTTCAGATGGTTCCATTTCATTCTGACCATTTTATTTCAGTTAAGATAATTGGTTTTCCTCTCTGAATCTTTAAGTGCATGAATCTCTCAATGTTTACAGGTGTACTAATATAATAAAATATATATTCTATACAGGGCGTACAATAATATAGTGTGTGATATAAATGACCAAATGAATGCTTATGCTGTGCTAACTTTTTTATTTGAAGTGATAGATTAGTACTTGCAAATGCAAAGTTGTAGGAAATGACTTGACTAAGAAAAAATTACAAACAGTGGTTTCCGGTGTAGCCAGATTTCTTCAGTAGCAAAGCATAGAATAACAGACAAAATCCACGCGATTCGAAGAGCGATACTTCAGCGAGTGATTGAAAATAAAAATTCAAAAACTACTCTGTATCAATTCTTCCATTGCAACCTTCTGTGTAAAATACTAAACTCAAAGAGATTTACCACTAAACACTGAATCACTTTTTTGTTTGTGTGATTCGGTGTTTAGTGGTAAATCTCTTTGATTTTAACTACTCTGTAATTCAACAGCAATTAAATGACGAGCCAAATGGCTCCGTCAATGTTTACAGGTGTACGTACATTATTTTTGCACCTAGAGGTTTCTTTTACAGTGCAGAACCAGTTTCATTTAAGTTTTTATGCTTGTTTTGATAACATGTCCGGGAAGAACCGGATCATTATCGTTAATACTAAGTTGACGACGGAATAATCGGTGAACTGTTAGAATAAAATAATTATTTTTAAAATAGATAGGTGAATAATATTATAAATTGAATGTTCGTATTCGCAAACACGCGACTAACTCGCTGTGGCTCGCTGTAGCTCGTTGTGGATTCCTGATGTAATGTAAGCCCTTTACATCCTCCTTACCGTTTTGAGCGTTTCTATATGACGGCCCCTGGTAGTTGTCGATTCGTTCAAACACAAACTTGGAAGTGGCCTGGACAAAAGGTGAAGTTATAAATGGCACCACAGGATGTTTTATTGAGTATACTCCTAATAAATATATAAAAAGGGGAAAGAAGATATAAAAACAGTGAATGCAGAGGGATGGAGCAAACAGATCGCAATTAGGAGAATATGAAGGAAAATAGCTGATAGAGCGAAAACTCACCATCAATTATGAGAAGAATAACAAGAAAAAAATGTGAACCTATCCACCACATTAAAAGGATTAGAAGAGTTCCATATAATAATAATAAATAAAATTTATAATAAAATATATATTCTATACAGGGCGTACAATAATATAATGTGTGATATAAATGACCAAATGAATGCTTATGCTGTGCTAAGTTTTTTATTTGAAGTGATAGATTAGTACTTACAAATGCAAAGTTGTAGGAAATGACTTGTCTAAGAAAAATTTACAAACAGTGCTTTCCGATGTAGCAGGATTTATTCAATAGCTACTAATTTTTGTTTAATGGCAATGCCATATTTTTTTAACAGAATTTAACAAAGCCTAAAATTCGAAATAAATAATGTTATGTCACATTTCTTGAAATTAAATAAAAATTGTGTTGTTTGAAAGGAGCCATCATTATTGTGATGTCATGGTGTTATTTGAAAACTGTTTAATATGAATGTGTATAAAAATAACGTTTTAATTCAGTTCCTAAGATGAATACGTTATTTAATCAAAAAGCGAAAGTTTTTTCTTCATAAAGTGTACGCTATGCGTGCGCTGAATTCCACGCAAAACACCCCAATAAGTATCTTCCAAATCCGGAGTTTTTAAGAAATAACTTAGTCAAACTAAAAACAATTGCCCCAAGTCTCAACACGAATCAACAGAACTGGTTTCTGTTCTGTAGGAGTTGAATATTTCGTGAAATAACGCATCCATTTCAAAAATAATTCGGCATTCATCCAGCCATTTGGCTGCGCTTCATCTATACGCTCATTAGGGGTATTAATCATCAGTTTTTGATTCATTTTAGACTTTGGAAACACGAAGAATGGTGGTATAAATTGACCTACATCAATCATTGCAAAAAAGCACAGTCACGTTTTTTCCACGCTCTGCATATGTGAGTTTTCCAACTTGTTTGTGATTTTTAGTAGCTAAAACTTTAGCATGTTTCTGGATAATGCTGGCGCCAGTCTCATCGCAATTCATTATTTTATAGGAAGTTAATTTAAATATTTGCTTCAAACTGTCAAGACTTTAAAGAAAGTAAAGTAAAGTGTTTGGGTTAGAGGCGCATCAGCAACTAGGCTATTTAGCGACTGGACCTACAGCTTAACGTGGGTTCCGAACCACGGTCATCAGCTTCCGACAAACCCAGGCCAGCACCCCCCTCGGGCTATAAACCCTTGGTTATGTGCCTACCCATAAGTCTATCAGGAAACCTACCGACTGGGGAGTGACCAACGTAGAACACTTCTCAGAAGGCATCCGGCCTTACCCAGCCTTTAACTGGCGTGACTGAGGGGTAATTCGTAGTCGGATTTTACACTCTTGCCTAGAAACAATCACAAACATTTAGGAAAGATAAACGGACAGAAGAAAGAAAAATAACCATCCGAGCGCTGGAATCGAACCAGCTATCGCTCCAGCGCGGATTCGGCAAAGCAGGCGCTCTTACCGCCGCACCAACACGACCGGCTTCAAGACTTTCAAATCGCATAAAAGAATAACAATAGTTTTTCTCCACAGACATCTTCTCTAACCAAAATGTCAAGGTACAGCAAAAATTGTTAATCTGCAAACCAAAGATGTTTCACCCCATCCACTTTACTAACTAAATATCGCTCTTCTTGGACTACCATCTATTCATTCCACTCGCTCCAAAATTGTTTAAATGGGAAATATTTTATAATGAAAGAGGTGACGACCAATCTGTTGACATTTTTGGTAATAGTAACATACAATGGCAACATAATCTAATTTCTGACAAAATGGTATTATGGACCTACCACTGCGTTGTCACAAAATTGTAAATAATAATGGTAGTTATATAACAGATAAAATATATATTTACATAAACTATTTTCATTTCTCTTTTTCTTAAAAATTTTTTTTTTATTGAAACTCTAGACTTTTTTATTCTGCCCTCGTATATATGCCTTGTCGTTAATTTTCAATTATTATCAAGAAATACTCGTAAAATATATCGTATGCTCGTATGATCTTCAATAGAATTTTCCACATATCATCATTTAGTTTGTTGTTTGAGGAAACCTAAAACCGCAGTCAGTTTAATTTAATTTTTAGCGATAATTTTTGTTTTGTTCGGTTCCTCGCATAGGAACGTTAGTGGTTAAAAAGTAATATCAGAAAATACACGCAACGATATATAATAGGTGCACTGTTTCGGTTTACCATTTAGTAATGGCAAAAGATGTTCAACTCGACTAATTAGAAGATCGACAAATGCAGTTCTGATATTTCAAAGGTACGATTTTAATATACACAACCATTTTCTAAATGTTAGAAATTCTAATAATGATTCATCTGCATTATATAGATTAGCAGTCAGGATCTTTATTGTTTTACTGAATTACAATAAATTTAATTATATTCCTTTATTAGGTATATGAATATGTAAATTTGAAATCTTTTTATTTTTATACGAGGAAAAAATATTCGAACAAATCAATTTTGATCAATTCTTCTATTGGAACCTTTGGTTGAAACACTAAATTTGAAGATATTTACCACTAAACACCAAATCACTTTTTTTGAACTGCTCGACGCACGTTGCGCTAACCACGTGAGCATCATCAGAAGATGATTTAATTTCAACGTGCGTTTTTAATCAAACGTGCCTCGAACAGTTCAAAAAATTGATTTGGTGTTTAGTGGTAAATCTCTTCAAATTTAGTAAATTAATTTTGCTCAATATCGTTTATTTAAAACTTTAAATTTTTTACGGTAACGTTTTTTGAACGGGAAAAGTATTGGAGCACAAAAAAACAAAGATCGCAAAACATTCTTTCGGTAATTATTACTGTATCCATTATTATCTGTGAACCTTATCAGCATTGATTCTGCTAATTTTTTTCTTATACAACTTGAGAGTCTTCTGAAAGTACTTAATTTATAAAGAATATGTACTTGTAAACTTGGTTTATTAATAGGATTAATATATATATATATATATATATATATATATATATATATATATATATATATATATATATATATATATATATATCATCATCATCATCATCAGCCCGTATCGATCCACTGCAGGATGAAGGCCTCTTCAGCATGCTTCCAACCTTCACGGTCCTGGGCTTTCCTCTGCCACTCGGGTCCAATATACTTAACGATGTCATCAGTCCATCGTGCTTTCGGTCTTCTTCGCGGACGTTTGCGATCAAGCAGTATCCACTCCAGGATTGCCTTGGTCCATCTGTCGTCCCATCGCCTCGCTATATGGCCTGCCCATCTCCATTTCAACAGTTTACTCTTCCAATGATGTCACAGACTTTTGTTTGTTCCCTGATCCATGCGCAGGACTTTCTGTCTCGTCTTGTAATGCCAAGCATACATCTTTCCATTCCCCTCTGTGCCATCCGAAGTTTTTGAATTGATTGCGACGTGAGTGTCCAGGTTTCACTTCCGTATGTCATAACGGGTAGAACGCACTGATCGAATACTTTTCTTTTCAGGCAAAGTGGGAGTCTGCTCTTAAACACTATGTTGAGCCTACCAAATGCCTGCCAGCCACATTTAACACGCCGTTCCACCTCCCGGGCGGTATTCCCCCCCATTGAAATCCTCTGCCCAAGATATACAAAGCTGTCCACAATCTCTAAATCCCTTCCTAAAACTGAAATTCTTCTGTCCTGAGCGAAGTTATTGAACATAACCGGACTCTTTTTCAGGTTTATTTTCAAGCCAAATGGTTCGTCAGCCCTTTGCAGTTCTTGTATGCGTCTTTGCAGCTCCTCTGGGTCTTGTGAAATGAGATAAATATCATCTGCAAATCTAAGATGGTTTAAGTTTGCACCATTGATCTTTACCCCATCCTGTTCCCAATCCAGTTTACGGAATACTTCTTCAAGGCCAGCCGAGAAAAGAATAGGCGATATTGCGTCACCCTGCCGTACACCTCGTTCTATATTAATTCCCACTTCAAGATCATCAAGGTGAATTGTGGCTGTAGCTCCATCATATATCGATTCTAATTGGTTTACATAGGATCTCTCTACACCTTGGCTAAGCAATGCATCCATTATCGCATGCTTTGAGATGGAATCAAATGCTTTTTCGTAGTCGATAAAAGCCAAGCACAGTGGCATGGTGTATTCGTTGTGCCTTTCTATGACCTGCTGTACAACCTGGATGTGATCCATTGTACTGAATCCACTTCTGAATCCTGCTTGTTCTCTTGGTTGTGCGTCATTCAGTTTTTTTAATATTCTTTTAGAAATTATCTTAGTGAAAACTTTGTACATCACTGATAGGAGGCTTATTGGACGGTAGTTCTTTAAATCTTCCTGTGCTCCTTTTTTATGTAAAAGGATCACTTCTGCATTTTTCCATAAGTCAGGTACTTTTTGTTCTTTGAGGCATTTTGAGTATAATTTTGCCAGTGTTTTATGTAACGTCCGACCACCAGCTTTTAGCATATATATATATATATATATATATATATATATATATATATATATATATATATATATATATATATATATATATATATATATATATATATGCTAGACTATTAGTCCGGGAGTACATCCCGGGGTTCGCAGATTGTGATGGTGCGTACTCTTTATTGGTTCTGGTGTTGGCTCCACCCCCTCGGACGATGTTTGGGGTGTCACAGTGGTACTCAGTTGCTCTCCCGACTGCAGTCGGTGAGCTTCGGTCTGTCGGTTAATTACTGGTTTCCATGTGTCTGGCAGATGGAGGGCATCATCTTTTTGATTGTTAGGCGTCCGATTCTTTCTAGAGGGATTGTTAGGCTTCTGTTTAGGCGTCCGATTTTTTCTATTTCTATTGTTTCTCGTACGGTTCTTATTTTGTAGTTAGGGATGTTTGCAATTTGTCGGCAACTGTCGAAGTCGATTTTGTGTCCTGTTTGTAAATGGTGTTGGAACAGAGCCGATGTGGTTTGTTTATTTCTAACCGCCAATTTGTGTTCTTCGAGCCGGGCTGATATTCTTCTGTTGGTTTGTCCGATGTATGCCATGCTACAAGTCCCGCACGATATGCTGTATACGCCCGGATTTTCTAAAATGATGTGATCTTTGGGACATCTAATGGCTGATTTTATTGTTTTATGTGGCTTGTATGCGGCTAATGCGCAGTCGTCCAATGCGGTCTGTGACACCTTTGATGTACGACACAACTGTTATGGGCCTATTTTCATATTCATTTGGCTTCTGTTGGTTGTTTTGATGGTTAATAGCCTTCTTTATGTTATACGCTGAGTAGCCGTTCTGCTTTAGAGCGTCGGTGATTGTTTTGAGCTCTTTTTCTCGGTTAATGTCGTCGGATAGTCGGAGAGACGGAGATACCCAACCACGTAATAGATTTGGCCAGACATTGCTTAAACAACGCTTACTTCATGTTTGACCAACACACAAGCATTGAGAATGGCAAGTGTGACCTTGGCAAAACGTCTGCACGTTCCCAACAAACGGGACACAAACGATCGGATGTACTCCCGGACTAATAGTCTAGCGTATTCTTCCATCCGCGAAACACTACGAACTAACATATATACTACTACTATGTATATATATATATATATATATATATATATATATATATATATATATATATATATATATATATATATATATATTTATATATATATATATATATATATATATATATATATATATATATATATATATATATATATATATATACATGGCTCTACATTCCATTAGGAATTGCAGCCGTTCGATTCTTTTGAGCTGTAGAAATTAATTTCTTGTGGTGAGTTAGTTTCCACGTTCCTCTATTCTTGCCTTATTCTATTCTATTGTTTAACCTTGCTTCTTCCGTTATTTTCATCCACACATCTCGATTCAGTATCTTTTCCCACCATGATTGTATTTCTAATTTCCTTATGTCCAAATCAGCGGAGTCTTTGCACTTTTATGGTCTTCATTATATCTTGTCCTTTCAAAATGATTTTTATTTCAAAATGCATTAAACATCTGTGTTACCTTCTTCTACAGCTTTCTTTAATCCATATATTCTTCTTACTATCTTTCTTTCGAATATTCGTAACTTTTCCTGTTCCAAGCTTGTTAGATTCATTATCTCCGCCCGAAAGGTCACTATCGGTCTAATAGCTGCTTTATATACCTTCATTTTTGTATTTATACTTATGTTTTTGATGTTCATAAAGCTTTTGAATTTATAATAGGTTCTGGGTTCCGCCTATACTCTGTGATCAATCTCTATGTTTCTGTCGCTTTTGCTTTTTATTATTATTCCCAAATATTTAAAGTTTTCCACTACTTCAAATTCGTAATTTCATATTTTTATTGATTTGGTTGTAACTCTTCTATTTTCTGTCCTTATTTCCATATATTTGCTTTTTTCTTGATTTATTGTGAAGCCTCTTTTCTTTGCTTCTTATCCAATTTTTTGAATTGCTTCTTCCAGGCTTATTCGATCTTTAGCTAGCACGGTAAGATCATCTGTGTATGCAACTGCTTGTATCGCTTTATTGATGGCAGTTGCCGTGAAATTTCACTATTTGATTGCTGTATCCAGTGTTAAGATAAACAATGTTGTTGATAGCCCATCTCTTTGTCTCACTCCTATATTGATCTCAAAATCCTCTGCGTCTGCTTCCGCTGTTCTAACTACTGTTTGTGAATTTTTCATTGTCATTTCTGTTAGTCTTATTAGTTTCCCCGGTATTTCCATGTCCATCATAGCTTTCATTACTTGTCCCCGTTTCAAACTATCGAAAGCTTGTTTGAAATCAATATACACAATTTGTAATTCCATTCCATATTCCTGAGATTGTTCGAATATTTGCTTTACTATATGTACCACGTCAATAGTAGATCTGCTTCTCCTAAAGCCATATTCACAGTCTGCAATTTTTTTTTCTCTATATCTCATCAATCTGTTATTTATTATGATGGTCAGTATCTTATATACAACACTAAGTAAGGAAATTCCCTTATAATTTGCACAGTCTTTTGGATCTCCCTTTTTACAAATTGGCATCATTATCCCTTTTTTCCACACATTAGGTATTTTTCCATTCTTCCAGATAATTTCTCCTTTCTTCAATATCCTTCTTCTAAGGCTTCTCCCCCGTATCTTATCATCTCATTTACCATATTATCTAATCCACCTGCTTTATTTAATTTAAGTTGAATTATTACATCATTAAATTTCTTCTTCTGTGGAATTAAATTAATATGTGGAATGTGGAATTAATAATTGTTCTTAGATACAACAAGATGATCGTGAGCGGGCAAACGTACGGAATAGAAAATCTCGAAAGTCCAGAAAATATAGAAAAGGAAAATATTAAACGCACAGCTAACGGAAGGTCACCGGAGACTGAGGCCTTCTAGGAAGAACGGAGAAAAATCAGGAGAACTGAGCGAAAAAACTGTTAATGGAAGGTGGAGGGACGAACAAAGATAACGACGATGGGGCAATAAAAAGAAAACGAATAAAATGGCAAATAGAAAGAGAAAGAAGGAACGTGCGGTAATACGAATAGGGACTTGGAATGTAAGAACATAGTTAGCTGTATGAAGGATGGAGGAGGTCGACAGAGAAATGCTGGAATATAAAATAGAACTATTGGTTTTGCATAGAAGTAAGTAAAATGGAAAGGAGAAGGAAGAATTGACAGGGAAGAATATAAAATGCTGTATGGAGGAGAGAGCAGGGACAGAATGGAACGGGCTTTTTGATAAGCAAAAACTCGAGAAAGGATTTAATGGAATTTAAGAGTATAAATGGAATAATTTCATGCATTAGATTAAAGAATGATATAGCCTACATTACAATCATAAATGCCTACACACCAACAGAGATAGCAAATGAAGAAGAGAAGGATGAGTTCTACGATAAAATAAGTAAGATTTGCGAAAATACACCAAAACATGACACAATCATCCTCATGGAAGACTTCAATGTAAAGATGGGAAAGGAAGAATACTGGAGAGAAGTGGCTGGAAGAGAAACCTTGCATAACGTCACAAACAATAATGGAACGAGACTGAGAAATTTAGCAACAGAAATGGAAATGTACATAGTTAGCACAAAATACCAACACAAAACGCAGCATAAAGTAACATGGTTTATCCCAGGCATAACGACAGGAAACCAGACAGACTACATCATCATAGACAAAAGAAGACAAAAAATGATACAAGATGTAAGATCGTTCCGAGGAGCAGACATGGGTACTGACCACATTCTAGTAATAGCAAAGCTTAAGTTAAGAATGGTAGGTGGAGTGAATTTACAAACAAACAGAAGAAGATGGAACATTGAGATGATAACAGGTAAGGAGTCACTATAGGAAGAAGAAGTCAGAAAACAACTAGCAGGCAGTCCAGAAGACGAAAACATATAAGTAGAATGGAGAAATATAAAAAGATGTATTGAGCAGATAAAATAATGGGAAAAAATCCATAGAAGGAAGGAAGGAATGGTTTGACAAAGAATGCAGAGGAATAATTTAGGGAAAAGGGGATGCTAGATTGAAGTAGTTAAGAACAGGGAGTGATGTAGACTACAGGGCATATCAGGAAATTAGAAAAAACAGCACTAAACTAGTAAAAACTAAGAAAACAAGATGGGTAGAGAAAATTATGGAGATGATAGAAAAAGATAATCAGAATAACATAAAATTATACAGATATATCAAAAGACAAAATGCGAAAAGAAACCCAACAAACATAAGTAGCACCGAATGGGCGAATCATTTTAGAAAAATATTAACAGATAACAGAACGGTGACGGAAAGGGAAAAGGATGGAAACCTGGAAGGCAATATGGAAGAAAAAGAACTGGATATACCCACAGAAGAAGAATAGTATTAATATAAAAGGATTAATAGCTGGTGATTGGCAAAGTGTAATCGAACTTATTCTGATATAGCCGAGCAACCATTCTTCCGTCACCCTCGTAGAGTGCTTGTCTTACTGGATTATACATACAAATATTGCAGGTATCTAATTTCGAAGCGTTTTCGAACAAATTTTCTCGCAGTATGTCAACAAATTACCAAGTTTACCTACATTTCCAGCCCACACAAAACATCCACCCCTACACCATAATATTTCCACTACCGTATTTAACTGTCTTATTTTTTCTACACCATGTTTTATGACCATCGAAACCAAAATAGCAAAACTTGTTTTCGTCACTAGAAATGACAGATTTCCAAAATGTATATGCTTTTCAGCAAACTGAAATCTTTTTCCCCATTTTTCTGACCGAAACGGTGTTAATTCTTTCTCTGTATCTGAAATTATATAAATAATTTCTTACAGTTCTTACAGTCTTACAGTAAATGTCATAATTAACGTTTACTTCAGAAAAAGAAGCAAAATCAATGGATATTTCCTAATTTGAAATGAAGCAAATTTTTCCAGCAGAATCCAACATTTTTCTTTTAATTTTAGCTGATAGTGCTTGTGGTCGTCATTTTCGCCTTTCCAACTCTTTCATGAATTTTTATAATCTAGCATACTATATAGCAACACTAGAAAGCTCTAAGAAAGACTTAGATGTATTGAATGTTATAAAAACAAAATGCAAACAATTCAGACCTCCTTATAATAAAAAAAAAAATCTCGATTACTGCTGAACACATTTGCGGAGTGATGTCACGAATTATTCGCCTAATTTCTTACAGTGCACAGTGTACAATTATACGTGGAATACAACATCTGTCAATGTCAATGTCAGGTTTCGAATGTTTTGTTTTGCTAGTCTTCTTATCTCAAACTTTGTTTATGTTATTCGGTTTCATTGTGGAATTCAGTATAATTTCAGCAATGGAGCGCTACACAGTAGAACAACGTGTTTACATTGTTAAAACGTATTTTCAAAATGGGTGTTCTGTGAGAGCCACATTTCGGCGAATTCGTGGATACTTTGGTGTATGCAATCGTCCGTTAGAAGTAACCATTCGCAAAATAGTGCGTAGATTCGAAACTACCGGATCTGTAAAAGATATCGAAACAAAAGCCCGGAAACGTCCTGCTCGTTCGGTTGAAAATATTCAGGCGGTTCGTGAAAGTGTTACTGAAAATCCACAAATGTCTGTTAACAGGCGCGCACAACATTTGGATATCAGCAGAACTTCAACGTAGCGAATTTTGAAAAAAAGACTTAACACAGGAGCTAAAGCCAGCCGACCATGGGCAACGCCGTGCATTTGCCAATTTGATCCTACAGATGAAGGCAAATGACAATAATTTTTGCGATAAAATGATTTTCAGTGACGAGGCTCATTTCCACTTAAACGGTTACGTAAATAAACAAAACTGTCGCATCTGGGGCAATGAAAATCTTAGAGATATCCACGAAATCCCGATGCATGCTCAACGTGTCACAGTTTGGTGCAGTTTTTGGGCTGAGGGTATCATTGGACCGTATTTTTTTGAAGATGAAGATGAACGAGCTGTTACAGTAAACGGAGAACGATACCGAACGATGATTGATGTTTTTTATGGGATCAAATAATGGACATGGATTTAGAGAATATGTGGCTCCAACAAGATGGTGCGACATGTCATACACCACGTGAAACATAGACTTTATTGCGTACACAGTTTGGAGGGAGGCTGATCTCCCGGAATGGGGACGTAAATTGGCCACGAAGGTCATGCGACTTGACGCCGCTAGACTATTTTTTGTGGGGCTATGTGAAGAGCAAAGCTTATGAAAATAATCCGCAAACTGTTCAACAGTTGAAAGAAGAAATTAGGCGAATAATTCGTGACATAACTCCGCAAATATGTTCAGCAGTAATCGAGAATTTCAACAAAAGAATTGTGAGCTGCCAGAGAAGTCGTGGCGGTCATTTGACAGATATTGTATTCCACGTATAATTGTACACTATCCAGCTTCGCACTGCCATAAATAACTTTCAGGTATGTTATGAAACGTTTCTTTTATTCGTTACCAACATTTGAAACATCTTAATGGAATACCCTTTAGAAGGAGATCCTGAAAAAATATCAGATGCTTTTAATACATATTTTGCAAATGCAGCATCTGCGCTACTGCATGACTTACAGCTGGTTCCATTTTCCATAAAAATACAAAGTTATTGGTCATCGATACAGCTAAAACATGGGGCCATTGTTGAGTTGATTGATTGTGTAAAAAAGCTAAGAAATAAGAGTAGTACAAACTATGATGAAATTTCAATTAATTTAATAAAATGCAAAATAGACCTACAAGCTAAATCTCTGTGCTGTGTAATAAATAGCACCTTCAAATATGGCATAGTTCCCGATCAGTTAAAGCTGACTTTGATTGTTCTAATTTTTTAAAAAAGCCGCTGTCCAATAAGCTTATTTACTTCCTTCTCTAAGATTTTTGAAAGTTCATCTCTTAAATTACATGATTACAACAAAGCAACTGGAGGTTACTGAAGAACAATGCTTTGGGACTATTCCTTGATTTATCAAAAGTACTTATAGTGTTCTTATAACTAATAATTAGATCTTTAGGGTATTGGAGGACAAACATGTAATTGGATAATGCCATATCTCGCCATACCATTCATCTTGGAGAACACAACGAAACCCAACATTGAAGAAATTATAGAATGGGAACGAGCGCTATTGTGTCCAATTTACAAGAAGGGGAATAGAACATAGCGACAGCAACCAAAAACAGGACAAGGGATACTTCGGAGGATCTAGTAGAAGAGTAGCAATGTGATTTTACGAGTTACAGATCAATAGTAGACCAGATAATGTTACTAAAGCAACTGCAGGAAAGACACTACCGACAAGGCGTAAGCATGAACAAGATTTCCAACGGGCCTACGACTCCATTAACAGAAAGCAACTACTAAAAGCAATGGGAGAGCTGGGAATTAATAGAAAACTAATAGCTCTAACAAAAATGACTATATGAAATACAGTCAGCTTAGTTAAAGTAAATGGCCAACATTCAAAACCCTTCAAAGTAAGATCGGGCCTGAAACAAGGAGATCCGCGGCCTGCTTCTTAAATCTAGTGTTGGAAGCTGTGCTGAGAAAAATTAGAAAAAACACCGCCGACGATGTAATAATTATAACACGAGAATTCAGGGAAATAAAAAATTGGGAGAAATGAAAGGTTCGGGCTCCGAAACAAAACAAAATACATAAAAATGAGAATTAAAAAACACGAAATATGCAAGGAAGGGCTGAAAATTAAACTAGGAGAAGAAACGCTACACTTTGAAAGGATTGATCATTCTTACTACCTTGGCTCAACCATTACAGACAAACATGGAAACTGAGGTTAGAGCCATAATAGCTAAAGGAAATAATGTACAGCGAAGTTGCAGAGACTCCTGAGAAACAAGAATATATTAAAAAAAAGCCAAAGTAAGAGTTTGTAGAACAATAATGAGACCAGCTGTAATATATGCCTCAGAGACCTAACCTAACCTTAACAATTAGCAGCGAAAAAATGATGGAGGTGTGGGAGCGTAGAGTGTTGACAAGGAGAATGTGGCTACAGGGGGTGTCGGAGGATTTAGCCAGAATGGGCTAGTGGGAAAGAAGGATAAGCCTAAGGTAAAGCCAAAGGGCTTAAAGGCTTGTAGAACTGTACATACACTTATTAATTGTCAATGTAAGTATCATTGACATACACAAAAAATATATTTACTTTCTATATATTACTTTTCATTATTTATAGAAATAAATATACATTATTTTTCGTTTTGAAAACGGGAGGAGAATACTTCCCGAAACGTTAACGTTAAAAGTTCGTAACATTTTTATATTTTTAAAATTTTGTTCGTAAGGCAAATTTATTACAAAAAAGAATCACTGAGAAATTTGTCTCCGTTTGGTTTTTGTTTTTACTCAGTGATTATTTATTTACATAAGAACAGATATTTTTTATTTTTTTTTGAATTTTAGATCGTGGCGAAAAACCCAAATAAAGAAAAAATATATATTGATTATTATTATTATTATTCACGTATGGGCCCTAGTGGACCACGCGAAGTACAATTAGAGGCGTTTCTTGTTGTTCCTTTGCCTTCTTGTTTTCTAGCCTTCCTTTGTGCCCATACTAATTTCATTCTTTCGCTATGAGCTTTTTTCCTTTCGTCAGACCAAGTTGTTCCAGTCTTCCTACATTTTTCACTCTGGCCAACCTTCCACACATTAACCTTGTGTCTGAAACAGCCTCTATCCTGAATTTCACTTTGTGTAATATTTGCTGATCTTAGGTCCTCTTTAATTGCAGCAATCCATTTAATTATTTCTGCTTTAGCTCTACTCCTGTTTTCATAAAATTCGACTATTTGTCTAGTTAACCTACTCGGATTCATCCGTTTTATGTGTCCGTAAAACTTAAGTCTTCTTTTTCTCATATCACTATTTATATCTGTGTATTGTTTGATTTCTTTGTTTTCTCGAAGTCGGTATGTTGTGTTATTTATTTGTTTGGGGCCTAGCATTTTTCTTTCCTTCTTTTCAATGTCCTCGATGTTCTTCTTTCTATTCAAAATGAGCGTTTCTGCAGCATATAGACATTCTGGCTTAATAACTGTGTTGTACTGTCTCAGTTTTGTGTTTTTAGATAGGCATTTTTTGTTGTAAATATTTTGTGTAAGTCTCAATGCCGTTTCCATTTTTTGACATCTACCCTTATTAGCCGCTTTTTCCAACCCATTTTCCATGATTATTTCACCCAAATATTTGAATTGAGAGACTCGTCTGATGTTACCATATTTTGTTTTTAGAAATGGCGTTCTTAGTCTGTTGCAGGTCATGTATTGTGTCTTTTCAAAGGAAATTTGAAGTCCTACATTTTCTGCTGTTTCTTTTAGAATTTCAATCTGTTTCTTTGCCGTTAATACATCTTGAGCTAAAATTGCTAGATCATCAGCAAATGCCAGACAATCAATTTTGATGTTGGTTCTCCCCAGTTTAATGGGCTGGTCAATATTCAGGGCCGACTTTTTTTCACGCCACTCCTGTATTACTTTTTCTAGAACACAGTTAAATAAGAGTGGAGAGAGTCCATCCCCTTGTCTCACTCCAGTTTTAATTTCGAAGTGTGTTAGTTGTGTGTGTTAATTGTGTTAGTTAACGTTGCTTTAATAATTGCCAGCGTTTTCAGATCTAGTCCTTGTTCTTTCAAGATTCGGAATAAAGATTCGCGGTCAATAGAATCATATGCTTTTTTGAAATCCACAAATGTACAGACGAGATTTTTATTGTACAGTTTTTGATGTCTTATCAACTTCAGATTCAGGATCTGTTCAGGGCAGGATCTGCCCGGTCGAAAACCTGCTTGATATTCACCAATGTTAGGTTCTAACTGTCCCTGTGCTCTGTCTAGTAGACATTGAGATAGAATCTTGTAACAAACTGGGAGAAGAGATATCCCTCTATAGTTGTTTTTTTCCAATCTTCCGGAATCCGTTCGGTTCGCCAAACTTCTTGTAAAATTTTGGTTATTTCCTTGATTGTACCTGGACCAGCGGATTTCAAAAGTTCAGCAGTGATTCCATCTTCACCAGAAGCCTTGTCATTTTTAAGCCGCTTGATTTGCCTAATTATTTCATCTTCATTCGGTGGTAATGAATCTGGGTTTGTTTGTTTAGGTTTTAGTGTTGCTAATTTGTTTAAGGGCTCAGGACAGTTTAGTATTTGTTCAAAATATTTCGCAAGTTCTTTGGAAGCAAAGACTTTGCGGTTGATAGCCTGTTAATTTAGTTTTAAATGTTTTGTAAAAGTTTCGGGTGTTACTTTTTTGAAAATCTTTTTCTATTTCATTAAGTTGATTGTTTTCATATTTTCTTTTAGTTTGTCTAATTAGCTTCGATGTTTATTTTCTTACTTCCAAAAAGATGTTATAGTTTATTGCTGTTTTTTGACTGTTCCAATCTTTGAATGCTTTACTTCGGCTTAATACTGCTTGCTCGCAAACTTCATCCCACCACGGATGTTTTCTACGTTTTTGTAAAGGGACCAACTTTAAGGCCGTTTTAATAATTTTTTGTTTCAATTCTTGCCAGTTCTGTGCTGGTTGTTGATCAAGCTCTTCTGTTAGGGCTGGTTTTATTTTCGTTGGGTCAAACTTTGGTATTAGCAGCCTCTTTTGAATAAGTTTTCGAGGTTTTAAACTAAGTTTGATTCTAGTCAAGTAGTAATCCGTGTCTATATTTGCTCCTTTCCTGACTTGAACATTCAAAATCTCTTTATAATTGGGGTACGAAATGGCAACATGGTCAATTTGAAATTCACCCATGTACGTATTTGGGCACCTCCAGGTCTTTTGTTTTGATATTTTCTTCTTAAAATGGGTTACCTTATTTTTAGATTAAACTGCGGACATAGTTCAACCAATCTTCTACCATTATGGTTAGTCCATTTATGAGCGGGAAAACTGCCGACTGTTTTCCTGTACTTTTTTCTTTCCCTAGCTGGTCGTTGAAGTCACCCAATAGGATTTTTACATGGTTAGAGGGAATTTTAGAGATAGTCTTTTCTAGAATTTCCCAGGACTTATTTACTTTTTCAGGATTAGATTTATTTTCTTCATTAACTGGGAGGTGTGCATTGATTAATGTATAGTTTTTGTTAGCACACTTGAGGGATAGTGTCATAAGTCGATTATTTACTGGCTGGACATTTGTTATAGAACCAAGAATGTTTCTTGAGACAGCGAAAGCAACACCGAGATGTGGTGTATTTTTGAGTATTCTTTTGTCCGTTTTACTTTTAAAAAGTCTGTAGTTGCCAAATTCCAAGGTGTTATCATCTGTCAATCTGGTTTCTTGCAAAGCTAAAATTTGGATTTTTTGCTGATTTAATGTTCGCCCCAATTCGTGTAGTTTTCCTAGACGCAGGAGAGAATTGATATTTATCGTTCAAAAGAAAGTTCTTGTTTTCGGTTTCAGACATTGGCCAGAGGTCTCCGACTCCCTCTGAAAGATTTTGCGTTTAAGCTCGGACGCCCCAGAATCCGAAAGTCCGGTTGTATCAGCAAAGCTGGCAGAGGATTGTCTACCTCCTGGGGAAATTTTGTAATTACTAGAACGCTTCATCTTGTACTTTGAATTAAAGGTTTGAACCTTGACGGTTCAGAGGTTAAGACTGGAGGGGTTAGTTCCAGAATTTAAAATATATTGATTATCATTATATAACGATCCCCATTAACGGCAAACTTGATTTTAAATAAATATCCGCATGATACGGGCATTTTTCTGGATACAACGGTAATTGTTGGATCATTTGCAGATTATTTTCACTCCAAACCAACCATTAGCCATTTAGGCAAAATGAGCTTCGTCGATGAACAAAATGTCGTGTTAAATTCCGGGTCACGTTGCAATAGATTTTGAGCCCATTCAGCGTACCTACGACACACACGATGCTCTTACAGCTTGAGTTCTTGGACAAACTGGATCTTGTCCAGCACCAGACTATACTAATATATTTACGCAAAATGTTCCACGTAGTCGAATAACAAAGCCCAACTTCCTGCGAATGGTGACAAATTGATAAATTAGGATCTTGATCAACACTGGCAGCAATACCGGCGATATTTCTTCGGAACTCACAGTTTTTGGTCTCGTTGTTGTTTTAATATCGAGCAGCGTGAAATGCGTTCGGAATTTGTCCATAATTTGGTGAATATATCGCTCGGTTGGGCGATTATGTGCACCATAAAATTTACGAAATCCTCAATAAGTTTGACGCACAGTGCACTGATTGTAATAATAAATTTCGATAATTTGCAACCGTTGCTCTGATGTTAAACATTCCATGATAATTTGCCAGACTATACTGAATAATTTTAACATTAGGGACGTGCAAACTCACAATCCGTTTAACAGCGACCCTTATCGGAAGTACGGACATACTAAAAAAATCACCCGTTACATACCGTATAATTGTTTCGTAACGTTTTTTACATTACCAATGAACTATACTCGAAGAGATTTACCACTAAACACCAAATCACTTTGAAACTTCTCGACGCACATTTCGCTAACCATGTTAGCATCATCAGGGAACGATTTAATCCAATTCTAAAACTAAACTAGGTTCTATTTATATGATAACCCTACCTAATGAAGTTTACTGAGCCTTACATTAATAATTGAAAAAAATTGCTGAACGGAATAGGTCCTTTATCTCGGTTTGTACTTTTCTTACATTTTTGTTTTTGAACTGAATTGAAGCCCTATTGTTATTTACACTTTTTACCAGTCTTAAATTTCTAATATGTATATTGTGGCCATGTTCGATTGCATGTTGGGCAACACAAGATTTTTCATTTCTCCCATATCTAATGTGGGCAATGTGTCAATGGCTCAGTAAGCCTTACATTAATAATTGAAAAAAATTACTGAACGGAATAGGTCCTTTATCTCGGTTTGTACTTTTCTTACATTTTTCTTTTTGAATTGAATTGAAGCCCTATTGTTATTTACACTTTTTACCAGTCTTAAATTTCTAATATGTATATTGTGGCCATGTTCGATTGCATGTTGGGCAACACAAGATTTTTCATTTCTCCCATATCTAATGTGGGCAATGTGTCAATGGCTCAGTAAGCCTTACATTAATAATTGAAAAAAATTACTGAACGGAATAGGTCCTTTATCTCGGTTTGTACTTTTCTTACATTTTTCTTTTTGAATTGAATTGAAGCCCTATTGTTATTTACACTTTTTACCAGTCTTAAATTTCTAATATGTATATTGTGGCCATGTTCGATTGCATGTTGGGCAACACAAGATTTTTCGTTTCTCCCATATCTAATGTGGGCAATGTCTCAATGGCTCAGTAAGCCTTACATTAATAATTGAAAAAAATTACTGAACGGAATAGGTCCTTTCTCTCGGTTTGTACTTTTCTTACATTTTTCTTTTTGAATTGAATTGAAGCCCTATTGTTATTTACACTTTTTACCAGTCTTAAATTTCTAATATGTATATTGTGGCCATGTTCGATTGCATGTTGGGCAACACAAGATTTTTCGTTTCTTCCATATCTAATGTGGGCAATGTGTCAATGGCTCAGTAAGCCTTACATTAATAATTGAAAAAAATTACTGAACGGAATAGGTCCTTTATCTCGGTTTGTACTTTTCTTACATTTTTCTTTTTGAATTGAATTGAAGCCCTATTGTTATTTACACTTTTTACCAGTCTTAAATTTCTAATATGTATATTGTGGCCATGTTCGATTGCATGTTGGGCAACACAAGATTTTTCTTTCTCCCATATCTAATGTGGGCAATGTGTCAATGGCTCAGTAAGCCTTACATTAATAATTGAAAAAAATTACTGAACGGAATAGGTCCTTTATCTCGGTTTGTACTTTTCTTACATTTTTCTTTTTGAATTGAATTGAAGCCCTATTGTTATTTACACTTTTTACCAGTCTTAAATTTCTAATATGTATATTGTGGCCATGTTCGATTGCATGTTGGGCAACACAAGATTTTTCTTTCTCCCATATCTAATGTGGGCAATGTGTCAATGGCTCAGTAAGCCTTACATTAATAATTGAAAAAAATTACTGAACGGAATAGGTCCTTTATCTCGGATTGTACTTTTCTTACATTTTTCTTTTTGAATTGAATTGAAGCCCTATTGTTATTTACACTTTTTACCAGTCTTAAATTTCTAATATGTATATTGTGGCCATGTTCGATTGCATGTTGGGCAACACAAGATTTTTCTTTCTCCCATATCTAATGTGGGCAATGTGTCAATGGCTCAGTAAGCCTTACATTAATAACTGAAAAAAATTACTGAACGGAATAGGTCCTTTATCTCGGTTTGTACTTTTCTTACATTTTTCTTTTTGAATTGAATTGAAGCCCTATTGTTATTTACACTTTTTACCAGTCTTAAATTTCTAATATGTATATTGTGGTCATGTTCGATTGCATGTTGGGCAACATAAGATTTTTCGTTTCTCCGATATCTAATGTGGGCAATGTGTCAATGGCTCAGTAAGCCTTACATTAATAATTGAAAAAAATTACTGAACGGAATAGGTCCTTTATCTGGGTTTGTACTTTTCTTACATTTTTCTTTTTGAATTGAATTGAAGCCCTATTGTTATTTACACTTTTTACCAGTCTTAAATTTCTAATATGTATATTGTGGCCATGTTCGATTGCATGTTGGGCAACACAAGATTTTTCTTTCTCCCATATCTAATGTGGGCAATGTGTCAATGGCTCAGTAAGCCTTACATTAATAATTGAAAAAAATTACTGAACGGAATAGGTCCTTTATCTCGGATTGTACTTTTCTTACATTTTTCTTTTTGAATTGAATTGAAGCCCTATTGTTATTTACACTTTTTACCAGTCTTAAATTTCTAATATGTATATTGTGGCCATGTTCGATTGCATGTTGGGCAACACAAGATTTTTCTTTCTCCCATATCTAATGTGGGCAATGCGTCAATGGCTCAGTAAGCCTTACATTAATAATTAAAAAAAATTACTGAACGGAATAGGTCCTTTATCTCGGTTTGTACTTTTCTTACATTTTTCTTTTTGAATTGAATTGAAGCCCTATTGTTATTTACACTTTTTACCAGTCTTAAATTTCTAATATGTATATTGTGGCCATGTTCGATTGCATGTTGGGCAACACAAGATTTTTCATTTCTCCCATATCTAATGTGGGCAATGTGTCAATGGCTCAGTAAACCTTACATTAATAATTGAAAAAAATTACTGAACGGAATAGGTCCTTTATCTCGGTTTGTACTTTTCTTACATTTTTCTTTTTGAATTGAATTGAAGTCCTATTGTTATTTACACTTTTTACCAGTCTTAAATTTCTAATATGTATATTGTGGCCATGTTCGATTGCATGTTGGGCAACACAAGATTTTTCATTTCTCCCATATCTAATGTGGGCAATGTGTCAATGGCTCAGTAAGCCTTACATTAATAATTAAAAAAAATTACTGAACGGAATAGGTCCTTTATCTCGGTTTGTACTTTTCTTACATTTTTCTTTTTGAATTGAATTGAAGTCCTATTGTTCTTTACACTTTTTACCAGTCTTAAATTTCTAATATGTATATTGTGGCCATGTTCGATTGCATGTTGGGCAACACAAGATTTTTCATTTCTCCCATATCTAATGTGGGCAATGTGTCAATGGCTCAGTAAGCCTTACATTAATAATTAAAAAAAATTACTGAACGGAATAGGTCCTTTATCTCGGTTTGTACTTTTCTTACATTTTTCTTTTTGAATTGAATTGAAGTCCTATTGTTATTTACACTTTTTACCAGTCTTAAATTTCTAATATGTATATTGTGGCCATGTTCGATTGCATGTTGGGCAACACAAGATTTTTCATTTCTCCCATATCTAATGTGGGCAATGTGTCAATGGCTCAGTAAACCTTACATTAATAATTGAAAAAAATTACTGAACGGCATAAGTCCTTTATCTCGGTTTGTACTTTTCTTACATTTTTCTTTTTGAATTGAATTGAAGCCCTATTGTTATTTACACTTTTTACCAGTCTTAAATTTCTAATATGTATATTGTGGCCATGTTCGATTGCATGTTGGGCAACACAAGATTTTGCTTTCTCCCATATCTAATGTGGGCAATGTGTCAATGGCTCAGTAAGCCTTACATTAATAATTGAAAAAAATTACTGAACGGAATAGATCCTTTATCTCGGTTTGTACTTTTCTTACATTTTTCTTTTTGAATTGAATTGAAGCCCTATTGTTATTTACACTTTTTACCAGTCTTAAATTTCTAATATGTATATTGTGGCCATGTTCGCTTGCATGTTGGGCAACACAAGATTTTTCATTTCTCCCATATCTAATGTGGGCAATGTGTTCTTTAAATCTCGTTAATATGGATCTTTTTGTTTAAATAATTAAAATTTGTTTAAATAATCAAATAATTTCGTAAATCCTCCCCTTTTCATGTTGATCTACTTTATTCTTTGGATTAGCCAGGAATTCTCTTAATTTATTATATGGTTTGTCACAACATTATCGTCCACTTTTTTCAAAATTTTGTCTAGCCCTTATGTTAATTGGGTATCAAATGGTATCACCTTGAATTTATTTTTGTACTGATCCTTTTGAAAAGTCGAAGATTATTTCAATAATTTTCTAAACTTATGTTTTCTAAATAATTTCTCTACAAAGTTCTTATTATAACCGTTTACTTCCGATTCCGTTTGAATTCTTTATTATAATTATCTTTATTCAAAGGAAAATTGATTAATCTATTTAACCTAAAATTTAAATTAGCCATCTTATTTTGAAAGCTATAATTCGAATCATTAGGAATGTATCTCGAAGTGGTGGTGTTTTTTCTAAAAATATCAAAATCTAACATATCTTTATTGTTTCTACTGACTAAAACATCCAGAAGTGGTAAACTATCATTGTTTTCTAGTTCATACGTGATTACTGTTTATTGGGACCTTCTATTTAAGTTCTTAATAAAATAATCTAAGTTTTCGTTTTTTAAATCGAAAATTGCAAAAACGTCATCCGCATATCTTAACCATACCTTCGGAAAATAACTGAATTCATCTTTCGCCTCGGTTTCAAATTTACTCATGAATAAGTTGGCTAAGAACGGTGACAGAGGATTGCCCATTGCCGTTCCTTCTTGTTGTTCGTAAAACATGTTATTAAGCTGAAAACAATTTTGCTTCATACATAATTTTGTTAAAGAGGTGGATGTACTCAGCAACTAGAAAAAATCTTTTTATTAAAACCGTTTAACTTCACTAACTCCCTCAGGTACTTCAAAATATGTGAAATCGGGAAACCAAGACCTCACCTTTTGTGTTTGTGTTTTTGACTTTTTTTACGACTTTTGTTGAGTTTATCACAGAACAGGAAGGTAGATTTTCAAATTCCTTAGTTAACGATTTTGCAAAGTTGTATGTTGGAGAATCAATGGCTGTTACAATTAGTCTCATCGATTTTCCTGGTTTATGAATTTTTGGTGGAGCATACAATCTTGACACTTTTAGATTAGAAATATGCAGTTTGTTTTTCAGAGAAGGAGAAATAAGGCTGTTGCAAGATTTCAATGTATCTCTGAGTTCGTTAACCATTTTTGACAATGGATTCCTAGGTAATGGTTTATATGGACCGTCTTGAATTAATTTTTCAACGCGTTCAGAGTAATCAGATTTGTCCACTACTAGAACCTTATTTCCCAGCCCATTTTATCAACTTTTAAATAAAAACAATCCTTCTCTCGCAGACGCTTAACAATCTTAGAAATATTTAGCATATTTTGATTTTTATTTGAAATATTTTTGCAATTTTGCCTTTACATGACTCTCTGATGAAAGCTCTGGAAGTTTCAAAAAGTGATAAGGTGTTTAGTGGTAAATCTCTTCGACTTTAGTGTTTCACACCGAGGGTTCCAATAGAAGAATTGAACTACCGATGAAGTCAACAAAAATGAATTGATGAAATACAGAATGGGAATTTTTATACATATTTTTATGCATATTCAAATAAAAAATAATCATATAGATATGCATGAAATATCCAAAACCGTTAAATTCTCTGGATAAATACAATTCTTCGTAATTGTATTAAACGTAAACCGAAAAAAATGTGTGTGTATTATCATTATTCGGAATATTTAATTTCAAATATGTGGTTTACGCCCACTTATAATTTATTTGCAATTTTTTTAACACAGTAATCATCGTTAAATACTCATAACCATACTTGCAATCACACTTAAAAATAAATGCCATTTCAAAAAATATTTTATTACCTTAAAACAAAACAAAAAAAAAATAAACAATTACATTTTCATAATTCGTGGCACTGAACAATGTATATAAATTTACATCGAAAAAATAAAACATAAATAGAAAATACAACACAATAAAAAATATATTTTATTCCATTAATTTTGTAATTTTTGTCTATGGGCCATAATTTGGGTAATCCATCCAAGAAACTTCCCGGCACATAGCGATAAAAGGGAGAGAAAAAAATGTTCTAGGTCTTCATGACACTTTAGAGCAGTAAAAAAACATTGTACAAAATAAAAACCGATTGCACATCATTAAGCACGTGATCAACATTTTGACTGCTCTGTTGCCAGATTGTAATTAAAATCATAACCTTACTTTAGCGAATCATTTTTACAATTTAAACTTTAATAACAATTAAAAAAAATAACTCTAAATTAAATGCAAATTACTAAGTAACTAA
The DNA here is from genome assembly GCA_031761425.1 of Cosmopolites sordidus. Lineage (NCBI taxonomy): Eukaryota > Metazoa > Arthropoda > Insecta > Coleoptera > Curculionidae > Cosmopolites > Cosmopolites sordidus. The sequence goes on along the minus strand of JARFXV010000784.1, from coordinate 125,096 downwards.
AAAAATTATAATAAATGTTGAAAATCTTGTAAGTATCGTGATTTAGTACATCCAGATAGATTCAGCAGATTTCAAAATGCTTCGTTCAAAAACAATCGACAATTTTTTTAAATATTTGAATGAAAAGATTATATGTTTACCAATGACATTTATTCATATATAATATGTAAGTACAAAACGGAAAAAAAACATCTGCATGCATTTATATTTTCCTTAATCAGAATCTGAAAAGTACCGGCTGAAATCACTGCTACCATCTGCTGTATTTATAAGTAACGGAAGAACTTTTTTCGACCAATTATATGCTCTCTGATCGTATTCTTCCATACCTCAGGATTAACACTGTATCATTGACAAGTGTCTCATGCTATATGTTTATGCAGTCTTATTGTGTATTACCATATCTACCCATGTGTTGATTTCAGTAATTTTTTACAATTCCCTATATAAGTTCAATTGGGTTGAGAATGCAATGGTATGGGGGCATACGTAAAACTTTGTGTCCCGTAAAACTTTGCGCCCATATTGTTCTATTAAGTTGTCTGCTAAACATTTCCCTGCTGATTTATTTCTGAAAAGTATCCACTTAGGAAATATATCAAAATAATAAATTTGCTTGAGGAACGTACTCTGCTACAATTCTTAATACCTCAGTTTTAAGTACTTCGATTGAAAATGCTATTTTAATATTAGTGCATTGAATGCACTTGTAGTTGGTCCATAAGGGCACGTAGGCACGGCCCCACCTAATTTTAAGATGAAATGAAAATGTGATGTCTGACATTTACACTCGTGTTTCTACACTCCAAAGTGTGTGTATGATACTAACGAATGTCAAATTTTTGGTGGCGACGCATTTCCCTATCCCCATTTCAAAATTTGGTTATACGTGCCCCACCTGTTTTTCGCCCCCGAACCGCCGCTGCCTGAATGGCAGCTTCAGTCCAAGAGCTGTTTGGTATTTTATTTAAGAACGTGCTATAATATTCGTATTGCTGCGTACGAATACGTCGTATTGCTAATGCTTCGGCATTATCCATAAAAATTAAAGATAACTTCCTTAAGTTTAATAATTGGTTTACAAACCTTTTCAAGAAATTTTTCTGATTCATTTCACCATGGTAATCAGTAAGCTCATTTTTAACGAAAATATTGTTTCTGCACCCTCAATAAATCCATCTTCACTGTCAGCATGAAGTATGATGTATCTAAAATAAAAATTTTCAATCAAAACTTTTCAAATTTTTTGCATATTTATGTAACTTACCTTTTACCATCAAATTTGGTGGTTTTTACACTCTTATTATTATCTGGTCATGAAGAACTTACAGCACCATTTTGAAAACTCCAGGTTTCATCTAAGAAGACAAATTTGTACCAAGCTTTTTTTCTCTCCTTCATATAACCCCCCAAAAAAATCTATACGGTTTAGGGCAACCTTGGGAAGTTCCATAAACCCTCGTCTTGGATCATCTTTTTTCCATTGAAAACCTACTTCTTTCATTACGTTGCACAATGACATATGGCATCCGTCAAACAATTGTTTCTCTTTTAATTGCTTATGTAAGGAATTCAAAGTTACATGCGATGTCCTGAAAATAAAAATTAAACTATGAGTTAAACTATGAGAATTAAACTATGAGAAGTACATATGGGTTTAAGAATAGTCGTTTCTGCAATTTTAAGGTTTCGAGTACTTACTGTATTCATACATGATATAAATGGTGTCACGAATAGAACTTATATCCAAAGCTGCAGTATTGGTAACCCTTTTAGTAAAACTACGCTTTCTAGGCGATTTTAAAACTTCATTGTTTTTCACTTTTTGTGAAATAGTACTAACAGGGGACATACACATTCTTAAGGCTGCTGCAAAACACTAAAAAAATTATTGTAGTTTCTATAATATATATGACTGAAACCAAACATATCCAATTATTAGCAATTAACTTAACACTTGTCAATATTACACCTAACACACCCAACAACAATGGACCATTATTGTCTCGTTCTTGTCCAAAATAGTGTATCAGAGATGCCACAAACTCTTGACAACGACCATTTAAATGATTTAGGATTTTACAGGCATGACTCTGACACACTCTCTGACACACAGGCATGACTCTGACTCTGATAACACTGTGGTAGTTCTGAAAACAACTGTTTTCGATTGTAAGGTAAAAAATTAAAGTAAACGTTCAAATACAAATGGGATAACATCCAAACGTGTCAATAAATATTAACAAGAAAAATTTGAAACTGGACAACGTCGCATATACTACCAACCTAATCCAGCTATAAATTTGAAATTTATTGAATAAATTCCATTTGATTATTTTATTATTTAATATATGTAGTGGTATTTCTGCTGTTCTTCAATAGCGTCATCGATGGCGTGCAACTATTTTAGTTTTGTACAGGCTATAGGTAGGCCACTGGTTATTTTAACCTTCTTCTGCCTCTTTGGATGAAGATGTCCAGCGTTTCGATGGTCCTGCTTTCTATTCTGAATTATTTTTCAGACGGAATTATATAATTTCGCGATTTTTGCAAGTCTATTGTCGACCATTCTAGTTATGTGTTTATTCCAGTATTATATTTGCTGTCTTTGTTGTCGAAACTCTGTCGTAATGTTTTCCCGTAAATGCTTCTTATAATTTTCATTTCAACCTTTCGCATCACTTGCTATTTCTTGAAAGTGTCTGGTGTTATTTCAGCTGCATATGCCACGGGTCTAATTCGAATCAGCCCCAACCTATTCTCTGGTAAATAAAGACCCCTTCAAGCTTCTTCTACCTGTCTCTATCTTGGGCAGTCGGAACTCATTATTTTTCCGCTAATTACTCTACGTCGTCTGTCCATCATTTTTGCGGTCTCCTTCTACTTCGTGTGATTGATCTTAGTCTCCATGTTACAATTTTCGTATCACAATGATGTAGCTAACGAGCTACATGTTCAGTTATATAGTTGACTGTTTTGAAGACACAGAAGCACATAGAGAGCTATGGATTCGCATTAGTCTTTGCGAAAAAAATTCCACATGAACACATTAGACAAAACACAAAAGTATGTGTTTAATTTCTAATTTATATATTCTTATTTTACTCTCATCATTACATACATCATATTACATACATCTATTTTACATACATCATATCCATATGATGTCTATTAAGCATTCTGAGATTCGGGATACTTCCGAGAATCGTTTATTCTCTGACCTCATTTTGTAGATTTCCAAAACTTGTTTTTCGACTCCCAGATATTTAAAGTGGTTTGCTTGATTAAGGTAGTACTGTCGATACCACAAGTGTCAAATGTGTGCTCTATGTTATATGACTTCCGTAGTATTTATATTTGGTAACGTCGCGTAAAAGCAAAATAGATAGAAGCATGCTTACATCATTACAACAAATGATTTACTTGGTTCTTTTCTGAATTGGGATGATGCTTGCAATAAAATAAAATTTTCGAAAAATTTGCCTAATGCGATGAACGAACTACACACATTAAAAGATTGTGTATCTACAGATATGAGAAAAAAAATGGCAGCTGTAAACGTGACCTATGAAATGCTTAAAGACGCATATTAAACAAATAAGTATGCTGGTATAGTGCAAGTTTTAAATAAAGATGCGAATAATGCTGTGAAAGTTACCAAAGGTAAAAAAATTTAGAAAACATTTTAATGACTTCGAAAATAAACAAAAAAATAATTAAAAAAATCTTAATAATAATAACAATATTAAAATGTATTTATATAATACTATATACTTTGTTATGTGTTACTTTATGTAATTAATGTATCTGTATTAATATAAAGTACATCGTATGTTTTGTAATAAAAAATATGTATGACACTGATATCCCCACGTACCACATTCCATGTATGTTTAAATTTCGCGCGCCTCATAACCTCTTTGACGGCGTTGCCACATGTAATTAACATAGTACATTTTTCTTAATTATTTGCTAATTACTCTTATTACACGCTCCGAAGCTCGATTCGTGAATAACCAAAATGTTCGACTTTTTTTTTCTTTCCGTTGATATTACTTTTTGTGAAATAAAATAAAATCTGTGATTTCTCATAAGGATCGATGGTAAAGGCAATTTTTTCTGTAATATCTTTTTTCTGGTTCTCTGCAGCTCTTTAAAAATTTAACGGGTTCACTATCTTATTATAATGCACCAATATGCCAAGTTTCATTTCATTCTGAACAGTAATTCTATAACCGACAGTACTACTTTAAGTGGTTGAAGTGGTTTTATGATATTTATATTCTATTTCTATTTTAATTATATTACTCTTTCTCCAAGGATGACGTAAAGTCGATAACTGTTTCTGTTAGGTGATCATGAATTCAAATGAACCATTTCTTGACATGTTTATATTATGATGCAAATGACATAAACATTAATTATTACCAACTGATATTTTGTTTTTGTTACAGGTTATGCTTTAAAATCAAGAATTTTCAGAAAAAATAAGATAATGTCCCGACGGATGTTAAAGTTATTGTTATCAGTAGTAATCTACTTTAAAGTAGCTAATTCAAAACCGCTACAACTTAAGAATGAAGTGAAAGGCACTGTAGTACCAACATGTTTCAGCGAAATCTATTGTCAGGGAAGCTTGCTCAATACGATCCAATTATCCGGCATATATAATGACTCCAAAACCTTCGTTGATATGAGCATGATTAACTCAGTAAACAAAACTTTGGAGAATTTCAGGTAGGTTCATTTTATAGTCATCTAAAGGGTGATCTTTTAGTACATCCCAACTTCTAATAGGGATCGCTATCAAACGAATTGCGGGTTTGAGCGCATATTAGTTAATTATTGTTTAATTAGGTAAGAGTTATCCAGAAAAAATAATTTAAAAAATCTGTCATGTCGGCTTTTAGAAATATTTATTTTGTCAAAAATGGAAAAAATCTTAGTATGAATAATAAAAATAATTAAAAAAGGCTAATTTTCGCCTTTTTATAGTTTTTTTGGATCGGTTTCTCTTATAATGGACCAACAGTAATCCCCTAACATATTTTCATCCCAAAATCCTTGATGTCGTTCTTCGAAAATCTTTAAATCTTGGTGAAAACGTCCCCCCTGTTCGTCACTTATACTTCCTAAGTTTTCAGGGAAAAAACTCAAATACTGCACTCGTATATATAGTTTTTTCCCTGGAAATGAATCTTCAATGACACGTTCACTCCCATCTGTTGAAAATGTTTCAATTAATCAGTAATATCTTTATAATTTTCACTATTTTTATTTCCAAAAATTCTTCGACAACCATTTTGAATGAATTCCAAGCAGCTTTTTCATTAACTTAATCATTATTAAGATAAAAAACTTTCAAACTGAGGATATTTTACAATTTTACGGATCTGTGAGCCAACAAATATCCCCTCTTTCAGTTTTGCTTCTGTAATACCTGAATTTTTTTTTGCAAATACAGGAAAGCATCGCTATTTTTATTTAGCACTTTCACAAAGTTTTTGATAAGTTCCAATTTAATGTGTAAAGGTTTTTTTGGATCTGCCAACGACTCATGTTTAATATTCATTTTGAATATACTCGTTCCGAATAAGCCATTCCGTTCATACATAATGCTCTCTGGCCCTGCCATGCCAATAACAAACCGATAACTTAGAGGTTGCTGCACACTTTCCATTGGTGTTCTTCATACTTTGTTAAATTCATTAATGTAGTCATCGTTTCATTGCTTTCTTTGCAATTAACAGCGTGTCCTGTTCGTATAGACGGTTTCTTATTCCCGTTGTGTAATAAAACAGCTTTCAGACTATATTTTGGAGATTATGCGAATAAGCGCCACTCTAATTTATTATAGTTTTGATTCATTGCTTCAAAATGTGCCTGGATATCAGTACAATAACAATATTCCCCTTCTCTTTTGAAGAATTCTGAGTAAACTTTGCTTCTGTTTCTGGCCAACGTAACTTTCGTGTCTGGAGAGAAATCATCAGAATCACTAGAAATCAATTTAACTTCAACATCTCTTTCATTGTCATCTTCTAGTATATTTTGAATCGAATTACCGGGACAAATTGGATATAGGAGATCCCTCGAATGTAAAATTGGCATAATAACAGACGGAATTTCTGCATATACAATACGCGCCTTATTTTTTGTATTATATCTCACTGTCTTCGTAAAAGTAGCAGTCATTTTCATGATTACTAGGTTCTCGCCATAACATTTGTGAACCAAATGGAAGGTATACGTTATCTCCTGATGACCATTGGAGTAAACAGCTTTCACTAAACACATGACGCACTCACTTTTATCTTGGTTCGCAACAGGAAATCCAAAATAATGAAGATGCACTTTTTAATGAATCTACAATGGGTCTTCTTTTTTTTTAAATATGAACTGTCCCCAAACGTAGCAGAAATGATCAGAACTTTATTTACACTTTCTATTGGACATTTTAATTCAATTTGAAACAAGTTATTTGGTTGAATAGAATAAATAAATATTAAACTGAAGTCACCACGTAGGATAGTTGAAAAAAAATGACTTGACTGTAGAAAAAAAATGCGACGAGATTGAATATTTCTGCTAACACTTTTAGGTTTAAGGAAGGTAAAATTTGTAAACTAATGTTATTCAGTATAGTCTGGCAAATCATCATGAAACGTTTAACATCAGAGCAACAAATCAGTGTTCTGTGCATCAAATTTATAGAGTATTTTATGGTGCACATAATAGCCCAATCGAACGTTGGGCCCAACCGCATTTCGCGCTGCTCGACATCAAAACAATAACAAGATAAAAAACTGTACGCTCTGAAGAAAATATCGCCGCTGTTGCTGGCAGTGTTCATTAGGATCCAAAAAAATCAATTGGGTTTTCATCAACAGTGGGAATCATTACAGAGCGATGATCAACGATTATTTTTATTGAAGGAACAATTCGGTGAAGAAATTATTTCGAGGAACGGACCTGTTAAAGCCTTTAGATTATTTTCTTTGGGGTTATGATACATCTTTAGTCTGTGCCGATAAACGAGTAACTATTGACGCCTTGGAAGCTAACGTAACTCGGACAATTGCATAAGACCCCAATTGCTTGAAAAAGTGGTCGGAAATAGGATTTGTGATTTACAAGAAACATACATTTACAAGAAATGGAGTAAATGATTTTTGCTAAATTAACTTCTCTTTGCGAGTTCTATATCGCAGTGGTCGAGAATATCAAAAAGTCAGGACTGTTTTCAAATTTTGTAACTGTTAACTTTTATAAAGGGTTTTCCATTAAGAGGTTTCGAATGTTGGTAACGAATAAAAGAAACGTTTCATAACATACCTGAAAGTTATTTATGGCAGTGCGAAGCTGGATAGTGTACAATTATACGTGGAATACAACATCTGTCAAATGACCGCCACGACTTCTCTGGCTGCTCACAATTCTTTTGTTGAAATTCTCGATTACTGCTGAACATATTTGCGGAGTTATAACTGTTGAACGGTTTGCGGATTATTTTCGTAAGCTTTGCTCTTCACATAGCCCCACAAAAAATAGTCTAGTGCCGTCAAGTCGCATGACCTTGGTGGCCGATTTACGTCCCCATTCCGGAAGATCAGCCTCCCTCCAAACTGTGTACGCAATAAAGTCAATGTTTCACGTGCTGTATGACATGTCGCACCATCTTGTTGGAACCACATATTCTCTAAATCCATGTCCATTATTTGATCCAATAAAAAAACATCAATCATCGTTCGGTGTCGTTCTCCGTTTACTGTAACAGCTCGTTCATCTTCATCTTCAAAAAAAATACGGTCCAATGATACCCTCAGCCCAAAAACCGCACCAAACTGTGACACGTTGAGCATGCATCGATTTTCGTGGATTTTTCTAGGATTTTCATTGCCCCAGATGCGACAATTTTGTTTATTCAACAAAAAAACATTTATTTCAACAAAATAATTGTGAGCTGCCAGAGAAGTCGTGGCGGTCATTTGACAGATGTTGTATTCCACGTATAATTGTACACTATCCAGCTTCGCACTGCCATCAATAACTTTCAGGTATGTTATGAAACGTTTCTTTTATTCGTCACCAACTTTCGAAACCTCTTAATGGAATACCCTTTATAAGTGATTGTAGGTAAAATTACTTCTTTTTACGAGTTGTACAACCTGTTAAAATAAACGACTCAACTTTGAAAACACCTTGTATAAATTGATATTCAGCATGCTTATTTTTAAATTTGGAAAAAAAATGGTGAACCCTATAAGAAAGGATCAGTAAAGTGTGAAAAAACAATGATTAACATAAGGACAACCACCATTACCAACTCCAAAACCAGGCCTTCGTCAAAAAAAAAGTATTTCTGTAAGTATAGTGGAATTTTTCGATAATTATTGACTCTGAGGTGAAACCATAAGTGATAAATATTATGTGCTCAGCTTGATAAACTAAAAAATCAATATTTTGTTTCAAAAACTTCAAAGACTGATTAATCGAAAAGGTGTTCTATAGCACGACAATGTAAGACCTCATAGTGACAGAATCACCCAAGAAAAATACAAAGAGTTAGGCTGAGAACTACTTTCTCACCCACCATATTCTCCTGATGCTCCATCGTCAGATTGCGATCTTGGAGCTAGTGGAACATTTTTTTCTTGAAAAAAATCCTATTGCGACTGCTGTCAAAACTAGACTCGAAGAATATTTTACTGGAAAATAATCCTCCTTTTACAAAAAGGGAAGAGAACATTTGTCAAAAAGGAGGACGAAAATTACTAATAACTATGGAGATTATTTTGTAGAATAAAACTGTATAACTCATAAATATAATAAAAATTTGTGCTGAAAGCGAATACTTATATTACTTATTTTTTACTTATTTTATACTTATTTTATATTATATTATATAAAAATTTTATTGTTACAGTAAACTTATGAACGACACCAATAGCAACCCTTCCAAAAACGATCTCGTTGCATTTATCAGTGAGAATTTCATATCCGAAAATGAAACGGTGAGTAAAAATAATAATTTTATAAACAATCTATAGTCTTCCTTATCATATTCGCTAATCCTAGCACTAAATTGTCAACATATTCAATATACGTATAACATTTTATCTCGTATTTTAAATAAAGAAAAGGCATGCTTTGTTTGCAAAACAATAATTGCGCAAATATTTTTAAAAACCCACTTTGAAATGTTATAAATGTTGCTTATTTATATATATATATATATATATATATATATATATATATATATATATATATATATATATATATATATATATATATACACCACTGCATACAATTCGATTATTCAACATAATTTAAGCAAACTAAACATTTCTTTGTTGGTGACCAAGATCAGACTCTATGATCAGGGGTCCGACTCTCATAATGCCCCTTTATAACTTCTCACGTCAAACATACCCCTCAAGAGAAGCACTAAGCAGCTTCCCGATGCAGGAGCACATGGGTATGGCATACCAGATGTCTTTGATTATTAATATCTTTTGATTAAATCCAATTTAATATATATTTTTTAAATTTAAACCTCAATCAGTATAGAAAAAGACTATATCTGATATACTATAGAATGTTCCAAAAGGTAATAGTATTCCTAATACCATCCAAAAAAACAGCAAAAATTTAAAATAGTGTTAAAATTAAATGTTCTATTCAAACTATCATATCTACGCGAAATTAATAGATAACACTTTCTTCGAACGGTATTTAAAGGGGGACTTAATGTATTTTCAGATATTTATTACATAATTTAGCTTTATTTAAAAAAATATATTTATTTAGTTAGGTAAAGTTTACTGGTATGATGCTCTTCAAAAACCGATTCGGTCTCGCTTTCACTCTCTTTGTCATCGAAAATATCAGCTGCCTCATATAACGCTTCTACTTCAGACGCACAGCAAGTACGAGAACACGTGTTCATTTTGAGCTAAATAGAAACCGATAAATAAATGTTAAAAAAATAATAAATCAAAGATTTCAATAAAAATACTATAGAAAATATGATATTTATGGTTTACTTACCACAAACTGTGTCAAGATCAAAAAAAAACACACTATTTGTGCATAAAGGTTATTTAACGGTCTTTATTTATTAAAAAAAACACTGACACGACAACAGCACTGGGCGTATACCCATAGACTGAATACGGTCGCTTATATTTTTGTTAGTATTCACATCTTATTACCAGAATACCAGAATGTTAGAGGTCTCAATACGAAGACTTGCGAATTTAGCAAATCAATTAGTGTGGCGGAACATCACATTGTGGGGCTCTCTGAGACGTGGTTGCAGCCGGACGTACACAGTGCTGAGTTGTTTAGTGATAACTATGTAGTGTACCGAGCGGATAGACAGTTGGAACTGATAGATGTTTCGAGGGGAGGCGGAGTTCTTCTAGCTATAAGGTCTGACATAAAATCAGAACAAATTAATTTGAATACATTTGCTGAATTGGTGCCTTCAATTGATATTGTTGGTTGTAAGTTATCTCTCAATAATATTATCACCTACATTTTTTGCAACTACATTCAGCCGGGTGCCAGTGCAGATCTGTATCTGACATTATTTGATTGTTTTGAAGGGTTGACTGGGTTGTACGGTGCCAGGTTGGTGATTGTTGGCGATTTCAACTTACACTTTGAGACTGGATCATTTGTCCGATGTCCTCGATTGTCTCTACTTTTTGACTTTATGGCGTTGTTCGATCTCAGTCAGCATAACCTGGTTCTCAACACCCGAAAATGTATCTTGGATTTGGTACTGTCGAATATTGGTTGTGAGGTGTTGCCGAACCGTTACCATCCATTTTCAGTATAACGCTGCACCATGCAGAAGTAATTTCCCAGTTAATGCCTTTACCAGAAGGTACAATTTTCGTAGAGCCAACTTTCCTATGCTGTATGAACAGATTCTGCTGCAGGATTGGGTATTCCTTGCCCAAATTATGAATGTTAATGAAGCCGTGTCACAATTTTATAACAGATTGACAGTTATATTTGATATGTGTGTCCCTGTCATTTCCGTGAAGCGTCGAAAATTTTCATACCCAGAATGGTTTACCCAAGATATCATTGCTGATATTAAGACGAAGGAGCACTGTTTCCGTAGATGGAAATCATTTAAACTACCCGATGATTATGCTCACTTTTCTAACCTCAGAAGAATAATTAAAATAAAAGTTGAGTTTGCTTACCGTAACTATATTGAGCAGGTTCAGAATAATGTTGAATCTGATCCTAAGGAATTATGGAGGTTTATTCATAAAAAAAAAACGTACGTCTCGAATACCAGGCAGCATGAAAGCTAATGGTAGCGAACTGAATGAGCCTCAGGGCATAGTGAATGCCTTTGCTTCCTTTTTTGGTAGTGTATTTATACCTTCCGGGGATATGAATTATGTCAGGACCTTTGGTTCGGTTGACCCTATATCAGTTGGTAGTTTGGAGGAGAAAGATGTCCTCAGAGCTTTAAAGAACGTTAAGTCAAAAATGACATCTGGCTTTGATCGCGTTCCTGCATTCTTATTGAGAGACTGTGCATATGCACTGCCAGGGCCTTTTGCAATACTTCTTAATACATCCGTATCTACGTGTACGTTTCCTGACATTTGGAAGATCGCTCGAATATATCCCGTCTTCAAGTCTGGGGATGCCTCTGATGTGTCCAACTATCGACCTATATCCATACTCTCAAATTTTTCGAAGGTGTTCGAGTCCGTATTACACGAAAAAATATTCAGCCAAGTCAAAAATAGGATAGTGTCTAGTCAGCATGGATTTTTCCATAAGAGATCCACAGTTACCAACTTGTCTTGTTTCTTTCAGAGTAGTTTTAGAGCTCTTGGGTCAAAAGCACAGGTTGATACTGTGTATACCGATTTCTCCAAGGCTTTTGATAGGCTTGATCACTCCATTTTGGCAAGTAAGATGGATAGTGTGGGCTTCCATGATGAGTTGATAAAGTTCTTCATCTCCTATCTTGCTCAACGCAGGCAGTTTGTTGAGAATAATGGCTGCAAATCTGATGAGTTTGTCGCAATCAGTGGTGCGCCCCAGGGTTGCAACCTGGCTCCACTTATCTTCGCTATTTACATTAATGACATCACTCAGAATATAACAAGTCAAACTTTACTCTTTGCTGACGATCTGAAGATCTTGAGACCTATTAATTCTCAGCAAGATTGTGTTGAACTTCAACATGACCTGCACTTGCTGAACGCCTGGTGTGACCAAAATGGACTCCCACTAAATACTCGGAAGTGTAAGCGCTTAACATTCTGCAGAAGCCGCAACCCGATTCAATTTGACTATATTATTGATGGTGTAGTGTTGGAAAACTGTGACTTGGTGAAGGATCTTGGGGTAATGGTGGATGCAGAGTTGAGTTTTAATCAGCATGCACAGATGGTGACACGAACAGCATTACGAACCCTGGGATTTATAATCCGATCTACAGGTGATTTTAGAAGTGTCTCATGTTTAACTACACTTTTCAATTCATTGGTTCGCTCAAGATTGGAGTATGCTTCGTTGATATGGTCGCCAATTTACCGGATTCATGTCAATAAACTAGAGAGTGTGCAGCGTAGATTCCTCAAATACCTAGCATATAGGGTTGATGGTCACTATCCGGCTAGAGGAATTGACCAGCGGGTGCTCCTTGACAGATTTCGGATGCAATCCCTCTCACATCGGATGATTTGTATGTCTCAAATATTCCTCTACAAGTTGATCAACGGGCTTATCGATTGCCCTGAACTATTGGAGCAATTGCCATTTCTTGTACCTCAATTCTTTGCTAGGAGGTCTAACACCTTTAGAGTGCCCCGTGCCCTGACTAATTTTGAGAGCAGGGCGCCACTATTTCGTGCTTGCAGATATTGCAATCTTTTGAGTGTTCATTCTGATGTGGATCTGTACTCAGTTTCCCCTCGTTCACTAGTGGGGGCCCGGCAGGACGCTATACATTTGATAAATGAATGATATTTGTTGTTTTTTAATATTGATGTACTATCTTTTCGACTTCTAATCTTATACTTATACTTATGTTATGTACTTGTTACCTTGTTAAATAATATAGATGATCTTGTTCTAGCAATAGTGGTTTACATAGATATAGTCATGATTATATATAGACATCAGTTTAAAGTATTAGTGTAATTTCATGCTTAATTTGTAATCAATTCTCAATTTAATTTTTTCCTATTTTTTTTTAGTTCTGTAAAACATAATTATTTATTTAATTTGTCTTGTTATTGGGACATGTTCCTGTTAGACAATAAACATTATTATTATTATTATTATTATTAGACAATAAACATGTTAGACAATAAACATTATTATTATTATCTTAAGATGGCTATGGTGGGGGATCTGTAGTACGGATAGAAAAATGTTTTCCTCCACTCAAAGTCATCCCCTGAACGTAACAATATATAAGGGAAAAACACTTTTAATTCACCCCTGGGTATAATATATAATATTTAAATATATATATATATATATATATATATATATATATATATATATATATATATATATATATATATATATATATATATATATATATATATATATATATATATATATATATATATATATATATATATATATAATAAAGAATAACCAACTCTTGTAGCCCCACAGACGTCCACTCTTTTTTTTTCAATAACTCGTCTATGAAATTTTTCTCTCAATAAATCAATTGTTTCATTAGCAGACTGAGGTCCAGCGCCATCCCATTGGAACCACATATCATCCAGATTAATATTATTTAATTCAGCCCACAAACATCCAGTTATCGCCTCACCATATTGAACACCATTCACAGTTACAGGTTCTCCAGCAGCATTGTGAAAGCAACACGGCCCAATTAAGACTCCTGACCATAATACATACCAAACAGTGAATCGTTAAACATGTAAAGGTTTCCCATAAATCAATCGTGGATTTATCTAAAAAAAATCTGCCGATTTTATTTATTAACATAGCCACCAATTTCAAAATGTGCTTCACGTAAAAAGATGATTTTTTGAGAAAAATCATCTGTTTGTTCTTTGATCTATTAGACAAATGGACGACGTTTTAAATGATCCAGTGGTTTTAGTTCATGCCTTATTTGAACCTTATATGCTTTCAGAGCTAAATCCTTTCGTAAAATATGCCATGTTGTAGATTTACTGAGTCCAAATTGTTATAAACGTCGACTAATGGAAATTTCTCCTTTTATTTATTAACATTGCCACCCTTTTATTTATTAACATAGCCACCAATTTCAAACGTCGACTAATGGAAATTTCTGGGTCTTAAGCACCACTTTCACGTACCAAATCAATATACTTTTGTGAACGACCACTACGACTCTATATTGCTCTTCCTTTATCTTCCACCGAACCAGTTTCTTGAAGTTTTTAAACAATTCGATTAATACTGATCTTAGATGAACGATTGTATACAAACCATAAATATATAAATTTACGGAACAAACGGAAAATATGACGTAATTTCATAAAGACACGCGTTTTTGTATTGTGTATGACTCAATATTTGAAGTCATACACTTCTGAAATAAGACCTAGACAAATTCGCAACGCTATCTATCTATTTATTCAAGAATTCAAAAACCGCTCAATTTGAACGACTATATGAAATATTCCGATTTTTTTCAATTTGAACATTAAAATCCCCTAAAACTAGCTTAATGTCTTTTCCGGGGCTGTTCTCTATTTCGCTTTCCAGCAGCATATACAATTATTCCTTTTCTTCCTATGTGTAGTACTCTGTTAGTGCATGTATAGAGAACATTGATAAATTTCGAAATTTTCCCCTCATTTTTATATAACGGATGGGGTTAAATCCAATACGCTTGATGCAAATTTTCTAAAATAAAATAATTTTATACCTATCTTTTTTCAGAGATCCTGTACCTAACCTGTACAATCTCTTGAAGTGCTACCATATGCAAATCATATTTTCTTGCCTGTTAAAGGGTATTACTGTTGAAGGCTCCTAATTTATATAGTGTTTTTATGTTCGATGTACTAAAGCTCATGTCAGTATTTCGTTGCAGGATCTGTTTATATTGAATCAATCCAATCCGAGACTGTTTTAAATGTTTCGACGCAAAAATGTAATGATAGTTTCTCGGGTATCCCGTGTTAGCTGAATGTCCACTGATTTCCAAAATGTTGTCATTATGTCGTCAAAATACCGTCGAGTAAACGCTTTGAAAATGATGGATGAGATTCCATCGAAACGTCAGCGAAACCGTCCATCAGCTAAAACGGGATACCCGAGAAACTATCATTACATTTCACACTCGTGAAAACATTCACATATATATATATATATATATATATATATATATATATATATATATATATATATATATATATATATATATATATATATATATATATATATATATATATATATATATATATATATATATCTATATATATATATATATATATATATATATATATATATATATATATATATATATATATATATATAAATATATACAGTATACCTCGCCTAAGGTACTGGACGGGTCACGAGTGGTGGATAATGAAAATTCCATTAGATATTAATGGATAGTTGCGAATATCTCAAAATAAGCAGCCCCGAACCAAGACAAAAAAAAACTAAATCCACTTAGCGTCTGACTTGTATCAAGCGGTTGAGTGGTAAGCGTCTGTTCACCAGTGGTGCGGCTGATATTTAAATTCTGGAACTAACCCCTCCAGTCTTAACTTCTGAACCAAAATTACTCCAGGAGGTAGACAATCCTCTGCTAGCTTTGCTGATATAACCGGACTTTTGGATTCTGGGGCGTCCGGGCTTAAACGCAAAATCTTTCCGAGGGAGTCGGAGACCTCTGGCCAACGTCTGAAACCGAAAACAAAAACTTTCTTTGGAACGGTAAATATCAATTCTCTCCTGCGTCCAGGAAAACTACACGAATTGGGGCGAACATTGAATCAGCAAAAAATCCAAATTTTAGCTTTGTAAGAAACCAGATTGACAGATGCTAACACCTTGGAATTTGGCAACTACATACTTTTTAAAAGTAAAACGAACAAAAGAATACTCAAAAATACACCACATCTCGGTGTTGCTTTCGCTATCTCAAGAAACATTCTTGGTTCTATAACTAATGTCCAGCTAGTAAATAATCGACTTATGACACTATCCCTCAAGTGTGCTAACAAAAACTATACATTAATCAATGCACACCTCCCAGTTCTACGAAGAAAATAAAAGAAATAAAATCGAATCCAAGAAAATAAATCTAATCCTGAAAAAGTAAATAAGTCCTGGGAAATTCTGGAAAAGACTATCTCTAAAATTCCATCTAACCATGTAAAAATCCTATTGGGTATATATATATATATATATATATATATATATATATATATATATATATATATATATGTGAATATTTTCACGAGTGTGAAATGTAATGATAGTTTCTCGGGTATCCCGTTTTAGCTGATGGACGGTTTCGCTGAAATCGGTTCGGTTTCGATGGAATCTCATCCATCATTTTCAAAGCGTTTACTCGACGGTATTTCGACGACATAATGACAACATTTTGGAAATCAGTGGACATTCAACTACCACGGGATACCCGAGAAACTATCATTACATTTCACACTCGTGAAAACATTCACATATATATATATATATAAATATATATATATATATATATATATATATATATATATATATATATATATATATATATATATATATATATATATATATATATATATATATATATATATATATATATATATATATATATATATATATATATCTATATATATATATATATATATATATATATATATATATATATATATATATATATATATATATATATATATAAACAAAATATGGTAACATCAGACGAGTCTCTCAATTCAAATATTTGGGTGAAATAATCATGGAAAATGGGTTGGAAAAAGCGGCCAATAAGGGTAGATGTCAAAAAATTGAAACGGCATTGAGACTTATACAAAATATTTACAACAAAAAATGCCTATCTAAAAACACAAAACTGAGACATTACAACACGGTTATTAAGCCAAAATGTCTATATGCTGCAGAAACGCTTATTTTGAATAGAAAGAGGGACATCGAGGACATTGAAAAGAAGGAAAGAAAAATCCTAGGCCCCAAACAAATAAATAGCACAACATACCGACTTCGAGAAAACCAAGAAATCAAACAATACACAGATATAGAGGAACAGATATTTAGAACACAGACAGATATAGAGAACACAGATATATAGAATAGAGGCTATTTCAGACTCAAGGTTAACGTTTGGAAGGTTGGCCAGAGAGAAAAATGTAGGAAGACTGGAACAACTTGGTCTGATGAAAGGAAAAAAGCTCATAGCGAAAGAATGAAATCGGTATGTGCGCAAAGGAAGGCTAACAACAACAAACCCCTCTAACTGTGGTTTGCGTGGTCCATCAGGACATATATATATATATATATATATATATATATATATATATATATATATATATATATATATATATATATATACAGGATATATATATATATATATATATATATATATATATATATATATATATATATATATATATATATATATATATATATATATATATTCCGTTCCAAATTGTTTTACCCTCATTATTTGAAATTCAATATTCATAAAGCGAGCCATTTCTCCTGGTTTTAAGAATGTGCAATCGTTGGGAGTCAAATCTGAATAGAGCGAATTTTACGCGTTAAAAACACACCTTGTTGGCTATATTTGGACGTTTAGCCTATATAACACTCTTCCATTGACCTAGTAGTGAAACGTAGTACGACCAGTGATGCGCCAGCCTTTTGTTAACAAGTTTATGAACACCACGTACGAAAATTATAGAAAATCATAACCATGAATTTTCCTGCTGATGAATGAATTTTCCTGCTGAACCGTTTTCAGTTTCTTTGCTCACCTCCTCCCACACACTGTCTAGGCTCCTGCTTCATCTCTGGCGTATGATGATGCATTTATATTTCATGTACTGTTTAAATAAACGTTATTGCTCTTCATCCGAATGCGCCTATGCGACTTAACGACGATACCCAAAAGACTCTGGAAAATGTAATGGACAATGGACTGTCGATATTTTCATAATGATAGCAAGCTCCTATCATTTAATATGACATTGTGGATTTTTGTGACGATTTTCATTGTTGTAGCGGTTTTTGGACATTTCGAACATTCGTCATCTTCAATGATGATCAAATTGAACAGCCTAATTTCTTACAGTCAAAAATAAAAAGCAATCTAGCTTTTTTTTGTATGCGCGTCTGGATTAAACCCTAAAAAGTAGTTTCCAACATTTCGAACTTTTTTATCAACATTATTATTTTTTACTTTAATACCAACAACTTTCTCCATTTTCTAGAAAATATCAAAACTTGTTTGTTTTACTCGAGGGACACAAACAAGCAATCAAACGGGCGCGTCTGAAACTTTCCATAATCATTTGGTCATACCAGCACCATCTCAGGGTTAAACCGAGAATGTTTCGAACATTCCTCGTAAACACCATGCTTTGTAATGTTTAAAAAGGGATATCCTATATTCCTTGAGGACAGAAGCGGTTGGTCCATTAGGGCACGTGGGCGTATGCCCTACCTAAAGAATTAAAAAATGAAATGAAAATTTGATGTGTGACAGTTATACTCGTATTTCTACACAGCAAAGTGTATGATACTAAAACATGTAAAATTTTTGATTGCCACGCATTTTCCTATCCCCATTCCAAAATTTGGTTATACGTACCCCACCTATTTTTTCCCCCACGAACCGCCGCTGCTGGAGGAGAAAAAAGTATACTATTTCTACGACATACGAATATCAAGGAATTGTTGTAGAAATCTGACATGTTCCTAAGGAAAAGGGAAATAACTTTCGTAAATTTAACCAACGATTCTTTACATAATATTAAACAAAGATTTTCTTTAAATCATGTATCCAAAATGCAACAATTTCCGCGGAAAACAGGTCAGAATCTTTTGTAATTATTGGCAACATCGTCAGTTATTAGGACTTTTTTTAGTTTTATTGGATTCTTAAGATATTATTTGAAAATAAATTGTAATGTTTTGATAGCAAGTTATTCCATTGGTGTCAACATAAATTTGGTTTGTTTTGTCACAAAAAAAAAACAGGAAAACTTCGTTTGGTGTCAATACCACACATTCAAACGCAATTGAAGCGCCACATTTTTTAAAACATGTGAAAGCACATTTCCTGAGTTTTTTTTTTAAAGAAAAGAATAAGAATTATTAACCGCTGCACCTGGTATATCTTAACGAGCGTTCTGCATGATCTAGGGCACTCAACTAGGCCGTGGAAGTAAGATTTGTTGGTGCACCTTTATTAGATCGTGTACTTTGCTCAAACACTTAATACCTTCCAAAAGTCGGCACCCTGGACTGTTTCTGAGACTCTATCAACAAACATTTGAGCCTCGTTAGAATTATGTAAAGGTTACATATTACCGAATGACAAACATAGAACACTTCTCAGAAAGGATCCAGCCTTACTAAGCCTGGTCTACCGGCATGACTGAAGGGCAATTCCTTATGAATTTTATATTCTTGCCTAGAAACATTCACAAATATTTAAACCAGGTAGAAATATACACACTGTGAGCGGAAATCAAACTTCACTACCATAACTGCCGTCTTCTGAACATACATAAACCTCTATTTCACATCTAATTTTTTAGTTCCTTCTGCTTCAATTAGATAATGAAATTTACATTTCGTTAATACTAATAATATTTTTATGGGACAATAAAATTTACAATACTAGTAACGTTTCTTAATAGATGCATTAATTATCGGAGATTTTTCTTTCCTTAATATATCAATTAATAATTTAAATTCAGAAACTAACTGGCGTCATTAATGATAACAGTATAGGAATAAATTGAATATGTTTAGTGATGTATATTATATTATATCAATGGCAACTTTTTGTTGTGTATAAATATATTAATGAAACATTTTAAAAACATTAATACATTGCCTCTATTAACCTTACTACTAGGCTAATTGAAAAGTTGATGGAGCGACACCTATAGAGCAGTAAAAGAACTATATAATCAACTACATGTTGAAGTTCAATCCTCCATGTGAACACATGTGAAGTCTCAAGTCGATCTCTCAATTAATTCATACAAAAGCACCAGCTTAAAATAAACGTATCAGTGTTATTTTTTATAATGGAAAATATTGAAAATCATGCTGTGATTAAATTATTTGTAAAGAAGGTTTAAAGGCAGTGGAAATTCATTGTCAAATGGTAAATATATTAGGGAAGTTTGCTCCTTCAAAAACAATGGGTTGTAAGTGTGCAGGTGGGTTTCAACGTGGTCGTACAAGCCTGGAGTATGATCCTCGTTCTAGACGTCAACAATGCAACTTCTGAACAAATATTTAATTATACACATGATATGATTATAGATGGCAAACAATTGACTTTGAGTGAAACTGAAAGGATGTTTCATATTTTGAAAAAGAAATTGAGCTTTAGAAAGCCTTTGTGCATTAGGTGCCGCATTTGTTAAATTTTGATCAAAAACGACTTCGAGTAAAACTTTCTAACCAACATTTGGATCTTTTTCGAAAGAATAAAATAGATTTTGAACGTCGTTTTGTAACTATGTATGAGACTTGGGTAAACCGCATAGTTGATTGAGCCCGATTGTTCAGCTCCGAAGCAGCCAAACTGGTCAAAATCTACCAAGAAGATTAAGACATCAATTTTTGGAATACAAAAGACATTCTGTTAATTAATTAACAACATCAAACCGGTAAAACAATAACAGGACAGTATTACTCAAACCGTTTGGATCAATTGAATGCAAAAATTCGTGAGAAAAGACCTGGTTTAGCGAAGAAAACAATAATTCTTCATCAAGACAATGCACCAACTTGCAATGGGCAAATTGAAGAAGTTACACTACGAATTATTGGAGCATCCACCATATTCACCAGATCTAGCCTCTTCTGGCTTTCGTTTTTCCTAAACCTCAAAAAACCCCTACGTGGCAAGCATTTTTCATGAAATGAAGAAGTTATAGTAGCCGTAAATGAGTAATTTGAAGGACTTCCAGAAAATCACTTCAGAGATAGAATAAATGAATTGGAGAACCGCTGTACTTTTCAATTAGCCTAGTATATGTCTCTATTAAACTAGTTTACACTTAATAACCCATAAAATAATATTAAAATAGTCAGATGTAGACCCCACCAAGTTTACTCCAACATTTTATTAGTAAAAATTGCCAACTGATACTCGACCGTTTCTAAGAGCAAAGTTGACAAAAAGGATGTCGTCACATCGATATCCTTTGAACAAAAATAGGTCCAATGCTGACCCATCAAAATCATTCCGATAATATCAACCGTAATATCAGAACCTTTCCTAAAATTGGGGCAGATACAAAAAAAAATATTGTTTTAATAAAACGAGATAAATCACAATATTAATTGGACATTCTGCTCTTCTCATCCATATAGAAACCCTACGCTATTTCCTTCGTTTAGAGGATTTTAGGATTATTATTTCATTTATTTTCAGTTAAAAATAAAATAGCTCTAAAGAGTGATTTTTTTTGTGTGACCGAACTTTCACTAGGGATCGCTGTCAAATCATCATGGTCATCATCATGGCACATCAAATGTCTGGTAAATCATCATGAATCGTTTAACGTTGCTCTGATGGCTTACAAATTGTCGAAATTTATTATCAATATCACTGGTCTCTGCGCCAAACTTTGAGAGTCTTTTATAGTGCACATAATCGCCTAACCGTGCGATGTATTCACCGAATTGTCGACAAATTTCGAACGCTGCTCGACTTTAAAATAAAAACAAGCCTAAAAACTGCGCGTTTCGAAGAAAATATCACCACTGTTGCTGGTAGTGTTGAAGATCCAAATTTATCAATTCGTTAATGGGGATCGTTAAAGAGCGATGATTAAAGATTATTAAATTCCGAATTTGAATGGTACTGATATGAAGGAAATGTGGTTTCAACACGACGGCTCCACATATCATACCTCCAACGTAACAATCGATTTATTGAAGGAACAATTCGATGAGAAAATTATCTCGAGGAACTGACCTGTTAATTGGCCATGAAGGACATGTAATTTAACACCTTGATCATATAAATAAACAAAACTGTCGTTACTGGAGTGCAACGAAACCCGAAACACAAGCATTAAAAATCGCTACATTTGCCTAAAGTCACTGTATGGGTTGCAATGTCAGGACGAGGAATAATCGGTTCGTACTTTTTTGAAGACGGCGGGGAACGCGCAGTTGCCATCAATTCAGAGCGTTATGTGGAAGTGTTAGACAATTTTTTGGTACCTGAACTTCAAAACGTTGCTGGTTATAATCAAAGAACATGTGTCACTAGGACAAAGCAACGCCACACACTTCCAACACGTCTCTTTCACCAATTCGTGAAATTTTCCGAAACGAATTGATGTCCAAGAGAGGTGACATAAACTGGCCTCCGCGTAATCCTGATTTAAACCCTATGAACTTTTTCTTGTGGAGCTATCTAAAATCGAAAGTTTACGTCAATAAACTGGATTCTTTGGTGGTGTAGTTAAAAGAAAATATCCGACACGAAATGGCAGCCATTAAAGAAATTTAGATGAGTGCCGTGAACGTGAAGGTTTACATTTGGATGACAAGTAATTTCCTAAAGTGTGCATTTCAATAATTAATAAAGATTTTTTGATCGATGTCTCTCTTTTATTTATATCGCTATCAAACAAAAAGAAACTTTCTTTTGGGATACCTTGTATAAAGCGTTTTTCCTTCCAGAGAGGTGGAGGGTGAATCAAATATAAACCGGAATTGTTTTATACATATTTTTTATTTATAAAATAATACAAAAAAAACTATTGATCATTTTTCAACATAGTTGAGTATCGTTGTCCATAAATATGCCTACCCTTTCTGAATTTTTGAAGGCTTCTCTGTAAATAAGAAACATATCGTTTTTTACTTACAGAATACGTCTTTCGTTTTAAATAGAAATTAGATACACGCACTGACACACTGACATATTTTTGTCGCAATTTTAAAATAACATTTTTGTGGTTAGTTTGAGACATTGTTGCATCGATGTTTGTTGATGTCTGAGTTGTATTTGAATTGTTTAATCGGGGAATCTTTATTTTTTGACCCTTATAAATATTTTCTTTAAAATCATGTGAAGGATCGTTGATTAAATTTACGAAAATAGGATCATACATATTAAAGCACAACAATATATTTTATTTAAGGTTCCATGGACTCCTTCCGATTATGATCCAAGTCCAAGTTTTCTAGAAAAAATCACCGATGAAGGAATTCGAACGTTCGCTAAAAATCTAGTTGCGATCTGGCCAACATTAGGTAGGATAATATCCGATGATGTGCAGCAAGATCCAAGTAAACACTCCATCATTCCCATTCCAAATGGATTTATAATACCAGGGGGAAGATTCAGGTATGGTAACAAAGAAAACCCATCCATTTTAAGAGGGTTGCTATTTATCTATCCGGAATAATAATTAAAAACAGATATTTATCATTGATAATTGTTTTTCAAAATATTCTTCTCGATGATCGATACACTTTTGCATAAGTTTGAACCAATTTTCATAGGATTTTTCCATTCTGATTGAGGTGTCTCTAAAACATGCATTTTGAACACATCAAGGTTCTTCTAGCGTCGAAAATCATTTACCATTTAGTTTATTCTTCACCGATCGAAGCAAAAACAAATCAATGGATGCCAAATCAGGACTGTACGGCAGATGACCCATCAATTCGATGTTTAACCAGTCAAATAATGAGTTGAGGATGGTTGCGGCATTATCTTGATGGAAATTCATACTAAATTGTATAAATAAAACAAAATTGTTCAATTTCCACTTATATTTTTCTGCAGCACTGCAGCTTCTTCGGATGGCTGACAAAGAATTGTTGGCAAGACATTCTGTGTCTTCCATCCGAAAAGCTACAGTGTAGCGAAACGCTTTATGTTTTAGAGAAGCATATAAGTGGAAATCAGACCACTTTGTTTTATTTATATAAATATTGAGTTGTTCGGTCCGATGTGTGAGAACTCGCGTTGTCATGGTGAAGAATGATCCTGCGTTGCTGGTTGTTTTGTCTTATTTCTTAAAGACTTCTGGCAAACAAGTGGTTGTGTACCATTTAGAATTGACCATTCTACGATTCTCTAGAGGCGCTGTAGCCACATGCCCATTTATCTAAAAAAAAAAGAGGCAACCATTTACTACGAAGTTCGAAAACCCAAAACATACAGTCGATTGCTGTTAACTTTCGAGCTCATACGCATAGATCCAAGATTCGTCGCCTGTATAGATATTATACACGGCTTTCGACGCACAACGATTGTATTTTTTGAACATTTCTTTGCACCAATCAACACGAGCCTTTTTTGAGCGATTGTTTAAATTCGTCCATGAGCGAACAACGGCCGCAATTGCATTCACAAAACCAGTGATATTCAGTTGTTTTAGACGGTGCTTCATCGCCAAAAGTCGAAGTGAGTTAATCGATGCACTGTTGTTGAGGTAACCCACGTCGAAAATCGTAGTAAATCATCGGAGAAAAATGCTCACGAGTTAATTCCATTTTTAGACTGAAATGAAATTTTCAAGTCACCAAACAACACAAATAGCGCCTGTATGACAAAACGTTGTGAGTACGTATATAGTCAACAATGTCAACAACTTGACGATGTATATGTCAGATGACGCCTATCAACACCATTGTTGCCAATTCCAGATACATAAATAGCAACCCTCGTAAGAGTATTGTTTAAGTCGGCCGTATTGGCAAAGTGCCTGTATGGTAGCGGTTTATATAGTGGGCTGTATGGTAGCTGGTTCAACTGCAGCTCTCGGTGTGGATGTTTGTGATGTGACTTTCTTATGTGGACGCCTTCTGAAAAGTATTCTACGTTAGTCATTCAACAGTCGGTAGGCTTCTCGAGAGATTTGTAGTTAAGCACAAAACCAAGGATTTCTAACCCGGGAGGAGGGTTAACCAGATTTATCGGTAGCTTTTGACAATCTAAAGTGATTCGGTATTCGGTAGTTGAATTCGGTGTTTACTGGTAAATCCCTTTGAGTTTAGTGTTTCACACCGAAGGTTCCAATTGAAAAAATTTACCCAAAATGATTTACAAAATTGACAATTTTGAAGTCATACGAAACAACTAAAAAGTTGTACATTGTATGCTGTACATTCACATGGACAAAAAGTTGAACTGACAAAGACATATCTTAACAAAACGAAAATAATTGGATATATAATTAAAAAAGTTAGGTTGGATTTCAAAACTCTCGATATATAACTAATTTTCAATATCATATATTTCGCTGTGACCTTTTTTCCTTTCGTCAAACCAAGTTGTTCCAGTCTTCCTACATTTTTCTCTCTGGCCAACCTTCCGAACGTCAGCCTTGTGTCTGAAACAGCCTCTATCCTGAATTTCACTTTGTGTAATATTTGCTGATCTTAGGTCCTCTTTAATTGCAGCAATCCATGTAATTATTTCTACTTTAGCTCTACTCTTATTTGCATAAAATTCGACTACTTGTCTAGTTAGCCTACTCGGATTCATCCGTTTTATGTGTCCGTAAAACTTAAGTCTTCTTTTTCTCATATCGCTATGTATATCTGTGTATTGTTTGATTTCTTGGTTTTCCTGAAGCCGGTATGTTGTGCTACTTATTTGTCTGAGGCCTAGGATTTTTCTTATGGTTTTTCTTTCTTTCGTTTCAATATCCTCGATGTATCTCTTTCTATTCAAAATAAGCGTTTCTGCCCCATATAGACATTCTGGCTTAATAACTGTGTTGTAATGTCTCAGTTTTGTGTTTTTAGATAGGCATTTTTTGTTGTAAATATTTTGTGTAAGTCTCAATGCCGTTTCCATTTTTTGACATCTACCCTTATTGGCCGCTTTTTCCAACCCATTTTCCATGATCATTTCACCCAAATATTTGAATTGAGAGACTCGTCTGATGTTACCATATTTTGTTTTTAGAAATGGTGTTCTTAGTCTGTTGCAGGTCATGTATTGTATCTTTTCAAAGAAAATTTGGAGTCCTGCCTTTTCTGCTGTTTCTTTTAGGATTTCAATATGTTTCTGCGCCGTTAATACATCTTGAGCCAAAATTGCTAGATCATCAGCAAACGCCAGACAATTTTTGATGTTGGTTCTCCCCAGTTTAAGGGGCTGGTCAATATTCAGAGCCGACTTTTTTTTCACGCCACTTCTGTATTACTGTTTCAAGAATACAGTTAAATAAGAGTGGCGAGAGTCCATCCCCTTGTCTCACTCCAGTTTTAATTTCAAAGGGCTCTGAGATGTCACTCATGAATTTAACTTTTGACCTTGTGTTAATGTTGCTTTAATAATTGCCAGCGTTTTCAGATCTATTCCTTGTTCTTTCAAGATTCGGAATAAAGATTGGCGGTCAATAGAATCATATGCTTTTTTGAACTCCACAAATGTACAGACGAGATTTTTATCGTACAGTTTTTGATGTCTTAGGATCAAGGGACTTTAAATTCAGGATCTGTTCAGGACTGGATCTGCCCGGTCGAAAACCTGCTTGATATTCACCAATTTTAGGTTCTAACTGTCCCTGTGCTCTGTCTAGTAGACATTCAGATAAAATCTTGTAACAAACTGGGCGAAGAGATATCCCTCTATAGTTGTTTACATCCGTTCTGTCTCCTTTCTTGTGTAGTGGATGGATTAGAGCATTTTTCCAATCTTCTGGAATCCGTTCGGTTCGCCAAACTTTTTGTAGAATTTTGGTTATTTCCTTGATTGTACATGGATCAGCGGATTTCAAAAGTTCAGCAGTGATTTCATCTTCACCAGAAGCTTAGTTATTTTTAAGCCACTTGATTTGCCTAATTATTTCATCTTCCTTTGATGGTAATGAATCTAGGTTTGTTTGTTTAGAGTTTAGTGTTGGTAATTTGTTTAAGGGCTCAGCACAGTTTACTATTTGTTCAAAATATTTCGCAAGTTCTTTGCAATTGTCTTGGTTATTTAGAGCTAATTGTCCGTTTTCCTTTTAGAAGTAAACTTTGCGGTTGATAGCCTGTTAATTTAGTTTTAAATGTTTTGTAAAAGTTTCAGGTGTTATTATTTTTGGAAATCTTTTTCTATTTCATTAAGTTGATTGTTTTCATATTTTCGTTTATTTGTCTAATTAGCTTCGATATTTCTTTTCTTACTTCCAAAAATATGTTATAGTTTATTGCTGTTTTTTAACTGTTCCAATCTTTGAATGCTTTACTTCGGATTAATACTGCTTGCTCGCAAACTTCATCCCACCACGGAAGTTTTCTACGTTTTTGTAAAGGGACCAACTTTAAGGGTGTTTTAATAATGTTTTGTTTCAATTCTTGCTAGTTCGGTGCTGGTTGTTTATCAAGCTCTTCTGTTAGGGCTGGTTTTATTTTCGTTGGGTCGAACTTTGGTATTAGCAGTCTCTTTTGAATAAGTTTTCGAGGTTTTAAGCTAAGTTTGATTCTAGTCAAGTAGTGATCCGTGTCTATGTTAGCTCCTTTCCTGACTTGAACATTCAAAATCTCTTTATAATTGGGGTACGAAATGGCAACATGGTCAATGTGAGATTCACCCAATTACGTGTTTGGGCATCTCCAGGTCTTTTGTTTTGTTATTTTCTTATTAAAATGGGTTGACATTATTTTTAGATTAAACTGCGAACATAGTTCAACCAATCTTCTACCATTATGGTTAGTCCACTTATGAGCGGGAAAACTGCCGACTGTTTTCCTGTATTTTTTTCTTTCCCTAGTTGGGCGTTGAAATCACCCAATAGGATTTTTACATGGTTAGATGGAATTTTAGAGATAGTCTTTTCCAGAATTTCCCAGGACTTATTTACTTTTTCAGGATTAGATTTATTTTCTTGGATTCGATTTTATTTCTTTTATTTTCTTCGTAGAACTGGGAGGTGTGCATTGATTAATGTATAGTTTTTGTTAGCACACTTGAGGGATAGTGTCATAAGTCGATTATTTACTAGCTGGACATTAGTTATAGAACCAAGAATGTTTCTTAAGACAGCGAAAGCAACACCGAGATGTGGTGTATTTTTGAGTATTCTTTTGTGCGTTTTACTTTTAAAAAGTCTGTAGTTGCCAAATTCCAAGGTGTTATCATCTGTCAATCTGGTTTCTTACAAAGCTAAAATTTGGATTTTTTGCTGATTCAATGTTCGCCCCAATTCGTGTAGGTTTCCTGGACGCAGGAGAGAATTGATATTTACCGTTCCAAAGAAAGTTTTTGTTTTCGGTTTCAGACGTTGGCCAGAGGTCTCCGACTCCCTCTGAAAGATTTTGCGTTTAAGCCCGGACGCCCCAGAATCCAAAAGTCCGGTTATATCAGCAAAGCTGGCAGAGGATTGTCTACCTCCTGGAGTAATTTTGGTTCAGAAGTTAACACTATATATATATATATATATATATATATATATATATATATATATATATATATATATATATATATATATATATATATATATATTGTCCTGTGGTTCTTAATCCATTAACGTCCATAAACTGTGACAAACTCTTTTATTTTTATACTCAAAATAAAAATTATAACCAAAAATCTTTCCTCGGTATTTTTAGATAGGCCAGTACTATATTTTTTCACGTATTTTAGAGCCATATTTACCAATCAGTCATGTTGGTTGACACTACCACACCATTTATTATACTTCTGGATAAATTTTGGCTGAGGTACATCAACCCTTGGTTTGACATCACGCTTCTAACGGATTCCCTTAGCACAGAATTTATCTCATCATGATTAGTGGCAACTATGACACATTTATTATCATTACAATGTACCATAAGTATATCAGATAGTGTGTCATAGTTATAGTTATTTGACATATATAAATGTCAAAGAAGGCAACCGCTCATCTGAATTTGATACCCACGACAGTAATTTTGTAACAATTCTTGATCGCACAGTTAAGCCTGTCTGGTTTTCAGTTTCTTTGTCGATATAAAATATGAATTTATAACAATATCCGTTCGATGCACATGTCCATAGCTTGTACCCGAATTTAATGGATTTGCCTCGTATAAACTGTTTCAAGCCTTGGTGTATGTAACACCTGACTATAATTTCGTCGATTGGTAAATATGACGTAAATACTCCGAATTGTTGAAATTTCCCATTGAACATTTTAATTAGGTTCCGAAGTTTACAAAATGATACATTGATTTTATCTTTAAATATGTATTTCTAGACATTGCGGCTCGTATAATTGGAACAACTAAATCCGCATCAGCAGTCCAGTACATTCTCATACGACGTACATTCTTCATGCCACCACTTTTTACAGACCTTACTCTGAATCCATTCTTCAGAGGGAGGCTCTTAATAGGATTTGCGATGTCTTGAACACACATCAGATAGTTTCTCCTTTATTTTAAGCTTCTTTTTTGATTCATTCATAGCATCACCTGTAATTTTTATTTTTATTTTGGCACGCGTTGATTTTCTCAACTTCTCTTTAGTCACACCTTCCAGTTTTAATTTATTAGGAGTGCTAGAAAGTATTAGCGATTTATTTATTTCTCTCCTTCTTTTTTGTTCATCTTTTCGTTTTAAAAGTAAAATTATATTCTTAGGTGACACTATTGTTTTCTCTGCAAGTTGCTAAGCTAATGAAGGCTCCAACTTCTCTGGTGTTAAAGGTGTTTGCTTGACCGCTATATTTCTTGTTAAAGCCTGTTCTTCTGATATTATCGCTAGGTGAACACAATCGTTGTTATTTAATTGGAGATTGATTTCATTTGGATTCTTATCTGTGACCTTTGACGGGAGAAAATCCTCTTCTGAGAACACATGTTTAATTATTGAATATATTCCTCAAATTTCAATGATGAATAAAGTTGTATCTGCAATAATTTACAGCCTCTAAACTCTCGTGGGAAGAATGGTTGTCGTGTATGAGAAGAACAAGATGTTCTTTATCTGGTCTAACCTTGGAGCGAAAATGTTTAAGCCACTCTATAAATAAGTTGCTATTTATGTATCCAGAGTCTGAACACATTGCTATAGATTCTCGTGGAAACTCATCCATCAGCACGTTTTTCATTCTCTTTCAAGAAAATATTATCGCGCGTACAAAATTACCCGCCGCACTCATAGCGCAAACAATAGTGATTAATTCCCCACGCTCAACTGAAGATATTTTTCCCACAAATTTCTTGCCTCTCGTGCTAATAATCTTTGGTATTTTATTAGGAACGGTTGAAATACCACTCTCATCCATATTGTAGATAGCACTTGGTGGAAATTTAATTTTTTGAACAATTCTAATAGATTTTCAAAAAAACCAAATTAACTTGAAATTCGTTAAACCCCATCATACTTGCTAAATTAGTGTCATGAGGAGCCCGCAGTGACAGGTTGTATTTCTAAATAAAACTAATTGCCCAATCTTTGCCTACTAGTTTTGACTTTGGATTAAGTGGGTTTTATGTTGATTAAAACTAAATACTCATACGCGATTATTCTTAAAGTTTTAAATGTGATGCCATAAAACCGATTATCCAAATTTTGGCAGTGTTCTATAAGTTCACGTTCCATTTCCTCTAAGAAAACATATATTAGATATTTCCCAAGATATCAATACCATGCCCCGATTTTAATTTCTTTCAGAGAGTAGATTCATCTATTCCTAGCTCTTTTTCGAATACGGTTTTGCGGTTCTTTTGGAAATACCTTCATTTACTCTTTGTCCAGCTGTTTATAACATTTCTTCCGTACATGTTTTCCTATTTGTTTTTCTTTTATATGACCTAAAACAGATAAACTTTATAAGAAAAATTACAATTGGTTCTGATGGGGCAAAAGTCCGCTGCCCCATAGTGAACGTCGGACTTTTACCACACATGTCATGGAAACTAAAAATAGTTTCTGTTGGCACGTGCAGCCATACGGTAGACACTACCATATGTATTGTAGATTCTTAAAACATAACTTAAAAGTTTCCCATATTTTGTTTAGAATTAGAAATATTGATTTCATTAAATATCTTAAATATTAAGATGAGAAAATAAAATTATGTTTATCCCAAATACAACTTACCTCATATTTTTTACAAATGTTATCAATATACCGTTTAAATTTCTTAGGAGACTTAAACACATGGAAAACTAATAAAGATTAGTATACACCTTTCCAGATTTTGCTGTCCTTGGATAATGGTACCACACTTTTTCCACTTTGGCAAAGATGCAGCAAGCCTTTGTTTTTTAGGGCATTTCTCAGAAACAGCAGAGCTGAATGTTCTTAAATAGTTTCATCTTCGCCACATGTTTGTAATTCCAACTGACCTGGTACATCTCTTACTTCCGTAATTCTTATTTCATCCTCGTGAGCTTTATATTTGTCGATCACATAATATGGATCTGATGGTACAACTACCACATCTATATTAGTAATATCATCGTCGACAAGGAAATTGAGATCATTGATAATCTCCTCTAATTCCATCGTTGTTGTTAACGTTTTTTTTCAACACATTTTTCGTCGCCGTCAAAAGAACAAAACCAATGATAGTAACAGACGCTTTTAAATAGTACTAGCCTGAACCCTTGCCACAAACACTAAAAGAATATTTTGTAACATTTCAAGTTTATACGTCATAAACCATTTTGATGGCTTTCAGTCGCATTGCATTGTTATGATTAACGTTTGGACCTAGTGGTTTAAATATAGATCACCAATATCTTATCTCCTAATAATCGAAAATCGTAAATGATTTTGTAGAATAACTAATAACGATGTTAGACATATTAGACACTTACAGGTATAAAAAAATCGACTTAAATGCAAAGTTATTCTAAATGCTAAATAAAAGTATAAATAAAAAATAAATAAATTAATTCTAATATTAAAGATGATTTACAAATTAGGGTTTGGTATTAAATTGATCTTAAATATTGACATATCTGCAGGCAAAGATATTAAACATATTTTTTCTTATAACATCTATCAGTTTTTGTTGTGATCTATACATAAATAACTGGACGGTAATGGGTTAAAGCACAAATTGACACAAATTTTTAACTTGACAAAATCGGATATTCTTACGAAAAATCACTAAAAAATAATATTTTCAAAACAGTTCTTCCGTATAATCTAAACCAGTGGATGTTTATATTAACCAATCCCGACTATTTTTTATTTGAACAGTAAGTAAAATATTGCAGATATAATTTTAATGTATTTTTTTAGAGAATCTTACTACTGGGACTCATACTGGATAATCAGAGGCCTTCTAATCAGCGGTATGGCAGAAACAGCCAGGGGAATGTTGGAGAACTTCATTTACTTGATCGACCATTACGGATTCATACCAAACGGAGCCAGGCTTTATTACTTAAATCGATCACAACCACCTCTTTTCACATTAATGGTGTCCATGTACTTCGAATATACGAACGATATTGACTTTTTGAAATCGATAGTTCCGTACATTGACCGGGAACTGAGTTTTTGGCTGAAGAAGCGAACAATAACAGTGGAGAAAAATGGACAGAACTATCAGTTGGCTCACTATCAATCGGAAAGCAACACTCCACGATCAGAATCTTACAAAGAAGATTACAAAACTTGCAGTTACTATACTGGTGATAACGACAAGGTAAAAATAAAACGCAGTTAATACAGGGTGGTACAAAAGCAGATATCCCATTTAAGATTTCAAAAAGTATTCTTACGTTTTCACTCATTTCATACATTTTCGCGATTTAAAATTAAAGCCTTTTTATAATATCTTTAATTTTTATTACAAATTTTTTTTTTACAATACACCAAAACAGTATTTTTATATTCTGGACGCATGTTTCGCTAACCATGTTAGCATTATCAGCAGATGATTAAAACTAAATTCTTATTGTAAAAACTCCTTACTTTATATAATACTCTCTTAGCATTGTGGGCGGGGCGACAATGCTAATCAAGCGACCAATAGCAAGTGAAGACCTAGAGCAGTAGGAACAGAGAACTCGAAGGAATAGGATATATATATATTCCGTTCCCAACAAACGGAAGTACATCCGATGTACTCCCGGACTAAGCAGTAGTGGGGAGTTATACTGCCCCAACCGCTTGGTTCCACAATCTCTCCAACAGTAGTGGAAAGAAGTGCAGTCCGAGAAGACGCAGTCCAAAGAAATCGAAAAACTGCATGGATAAGCCATCCGACGTGAAGTCGGCGAGTATGGAAGTATGGGTTGTTTCATGACGAGAGAGCATATGTCGGTACCCTGATGAGTCTAACCACCAACAGACAATACATATGCCCTTCAATGGAAGGTATGGGTGGGGCTCGCTCTTCAGTCCTTCTCAAGTCCGCAGTCCAAGGAAATCCAAGGAAAAATATATATATATATATATATCTATATATATATATATATATATATATATATATATATATATATATATATATATATATATATATATATATATATATATATATATATATATTCCATTAAGAGGTTTCGAATGTTGGTAACGAATAAAAGAAACGTTTCATAACATACCTGAAAGTTATTTATGGCAGTGCGAAGCTGGATAGTGTACAATTATACGTGGAATACAACATCTGTCAAATGACCGCCACGACTTCTCTGGCAGCTCACAATTCTTTTGTTGAAATTCTCGATTACTGCTGAACACATTTGCGGAGTTATGTCAGGAATTATTCGCCTAATTTCTTCTTTCAACTGTTGCACGGTTTGCGGATTATTTTCGTAAGCTTTGCTCTTCACATAGCCCCACAAAAAATAGTCTAGCGGCGTCAAGTCGCATGACCTTGGTGGCCAATTTACGTCCCCCTTCCGGGAGATCAGCCTCCCTCCAAACTGTGTACGCAATAAAGTCAATGTTTCACGTGCTGTATGACATGTCGCACCATCTTTTATATGTTTCTAAATCATTCCGGGTGTCGATCCGTTGATTCTGTGAAGAGTCACGACGTTTCGCCAAAATATCATTTGGCATTTTCAAGTGTTGTCCGCTTCGACTGCAGACAACACTTTGCGTTTGCGAAGAATCCAACTGATATGCACGGGTCGTTATGCTCGCTTTTATAGCCGGCCGGCGACTGCGGAGATTATATCGGGGTAGTTCGGGACTATTTGCGGCGTTCGGCAACGCTGTCGGGCGTCCGTTTATCGATTTTTCTACCTCGCCGCCACGTTGCCGCGTTTCTTCTTTTTCAGAAGGCATTTTCATACTTTTGGAATGTTGTGAGCGTCATTTCGCGTATTTAGCTCATCCCTTTCTTCTATTTCAAGGGCTTCTCTGATTGTTCAGACTTTGTAGTTTTCAATATTCGCTATTTCGTTGGCTCCTTCAAAATTGATTTTATGTCCTGTTTGTAGATGGCGCTGGAACAGAGCGGAAGTGGTTTGTGTGTTTTTTAAGTTGTTTTTATGTTATTGTATTCTGGATGATATTCGTCTGTTTGTTTGTCCTATGTATGTTCTGTTGCAGTTGCAGAAAAAGATATACTATACACCCCATAATTTTCCAGTCCAACTTTGTTCTTGGGGTTTTTTAGGATGTTTGCGATAATTTTGTGCGGCTTGTAGGTTGTTCTAATCTTATGTTTCCTTAGTAGTCTGCCTATCCTATCTGTGATTCCTTTTACGTATGGTAGCAGGACTTTTAGTGTATTTGGTCCATGATCCTATGTTGTTCTTGGTGTTTGGGTTTCCTGACGGCGAATGGCCTTCCTGATACAATTTTCTGAATACCCATTTTGTCTAAGGGCTATGGAAATGTTTGGTAGTTATTCGCTTCGTGTATCTGGTAGTGTCTGTCGGAAGGATCTGGAAATCGAGGTGTTCGCTACTGCTTGGATTTGAGAAGGATGATGATGGGATTTAGCGTTGAGGTATCGATCAGTGTGAGTTGGTTTTCTATACACTGGGTATTCCAGAGTTCCAGAAAGTTTCTTTATGATGAGGAGATCCAAAAACGGCAGTTTTCTATCCTGTTCGACTTCCAGAGTGAACTGTATTCTGGGGTGGATTCCGTTTAACTAGGTTAGAAAGTTGTTTTGAAGTTCGTTTCCGTGAGGAGATATTATAAAGATATCATCCACGTAGCGTTTCCAAAGTTTGGGCTTTAAAGGAGCGTTGGCCAATGTCTTTGTTTCGAACTCGGTCATGCACAAGTTGGCTATAATGGGTGATAAAGATGATCCCATTGGGGCACCGTCGGTCTGTCTGTAGATCTGCTGGTTAAAAGAAAAATATGTATTCTTCAAGCAGTGTTCGGAGAGTTGTGGTGACATATGGTGGAAAGTCTTCGTTCATCGAAATTAGGTACTAATATATATATATATATATATATATATATATATATATATATATATATATATATATATATATATATATATATACATATACATATATATATATATATATATATATATATATATATATATATATATATATATATATATATATATATATATATTTATATATATTTATATATATACATAAAACATATGTTACATATGTTACTTTGGAGAAACGTCTGCACGATCCCAACAAACGGAACACAAACAATGAGATATACTCCCGGACTAATAGTTGTATTGTTCCATCCGTGAAGAAATTCAATATTGAATATCAATATTCAAAATGCGATATCTTTCATTTCTCTCTCTTCTCTCTCTTCAAAAAAGCAGCAATTGAGGAAAATATTGGAAACATTCATGAAGTCTTGTGTACCAGTTTGCGTAGTTTCCTTATTCAATTTCAGAGTGATCCTCGTATGACTACATACATTCTAATAGAAAAGATGACAACATTTCTAATATTAATACATATAAAAGATTGATGTATACTGGTTTAATGTGTCACTAATTACAAAATAATAGACTTGGAAAAGCAATTTAGAATGCTATAAATGATGTTAAAAACAATTATCTTCCAAATAAAGAGTAAGCAAAAAAGTAACTGTAACTATGACGAAACACGTAACTTTTACGTGTAGAAAATTAATATATCCGTTAAACGGTTACTTCAGGATTCTTTACAAAAGCTTTTACCCAGCTATTTTGATGATATATCCAATTAGTTGAAACAGAATTTTAACTTTTAACTGATCAATTAACCTTGTTTCATTAACATTCACCATATCTTCGGAATAATCCCATAGAGAAAGGCACGTTAAGACCTATCAGTTTGTATGATTTTTGTACTATAGCCCATTAGTAAGCCTTGACCTTCTTCAACCTTCACCTCCAACCAGATCAATCTTTAGCTGCCCCTAACCAGTTTTTAATATGCAGTAGTTACTCAGTATTTCTTCATACATTGTTCTGTAAATATCTCTTGTATTTTCTTTGGGAGGATCCACATCTCGTAGCCTTAATTTACTAGTGGCCAAATGAGTATTCTTCACAACTTCACAACTTCAATGTTGTCTTCACTGATTCTATTCTCTTCTTTCCTTGTCTATATTTATTTCTAGGTTGGCTCGTTTGCCTTTCAACTTTATTCTATCATAGATCTCTCGTAACAATGTTTTCGACCATGTTAATATGTTTAGATCATCTGCATACCCTATTGTCGGTTCTTCATTATTTATCACTGTTCCATTTTATGTATCTGTTTCCCTAACTTTTTTCAACAATAATTAAAATCCTGTAAAACTAACTTAATATCGTTTTTGATGTATATCTCGCTTTCCAACAGTGTAAAAAATTCGTCTGCCATTTTTGCCTCGGTTGGTGCATCTACAGAGAACATTAATAGATTTCGAAATTTTTCCCACATTCTAATATGATATAGCAGATCCTCTCATTTAAAACACCTAATAAACTTGACTCAAATGATCTTTGTATAATGAACCCTTTCCTAAACTCGTGTTTCTTATTATGTTCACAGTAATACAGGGTGCGGCAGAAAAACCTCCCCCATTTGGAACTCTAATAAAAACCTAACTAACAAAGATGCAAAACAAACCTATATATTTCTGAAAAGTATGTACAACGCAGTTTTAAATTAACATGTTTTAAACATGACATCACTCAAGTGGCGGCCTCCATTATCGATACATTGATTGAGCCTCTCTCGGTAGCTTTCCATTACACGACGTAGTATTTCAGGGGGAATCGTCGCAATTTCTTGGGTTATCGCCTCCTTAAGTGCATTCAAAGTTTGTGGACAACGTTGGTATACCTTCGACTTAAGATAGCCCCACAGAAAGAAGTCACACGGGGACAAATCTGGAGAACGAGGAGGCCAGCCAATGTCGCCAAGCAAGAAGATTACATGTCCAGGAAACAGTTGTCTTAAAATTTCAAGTGAACGACGAGATGTGTGGGCTGTTGCGCCATCTTGCTGGCACCACACATTTTCTTGCCCATATTGATTATAAAGATCAGCCAATCTGGGCCGGAGAAAATTATCCAGTAATGCGCAATAGCGATCAGAAGTCACCGTTGCAGGACACCATTCTCTTCAAAAAAGTACGGACCCATACTCCAAATTCATGAACAGCGCACCATACCGAAACCTTTGGGCTGTGGAGTGGGCGTTGGTGAAGTTCTCGAGGATTACTTTCTGCCCAGTAACGGAAATTCTGTTTATTGGCCATACCTGAAAGGTGGAAATGAGCTTCATCCGTAAAGATCAAAACGTTTCCGCGAGGAAAGTTTCGAAGCTGTTGGCACAAAGTTCTACGGGTTTCCCAATCCGTTTCAGACCTGCGTGTAACTGCAATTTTGTAAGGATGCATTTTGAGATCTGGGTGTAGAATTCTGCGAACACCTCGGTCAGATAACTGCAACGCTGCCGCGAGTTTTCGTGCAGATCGCCGGGGTGACTGCTCAATCGAAGCTCTGACAGCGGCCACATTTTCCGGTCCTGTTACGGTTCGAGGTCTGCCAGAAGGTTTCTTTTTTAATGCCGAACCTGTCTCTGAAGTTTGACACCCAAATACCAATGGCTTTCTTATCAAGAACGGGGTCATGTCGCCAGGCGCGAAGCGGGTGCGAAAGGCACGCTGCGTCAATATCGGCGAACCGCCATTTCTAATGAACTCCTCGATGACAAATGCGCGGTGCACTCCCAACCAAGCCATGATGCAGACTGGAAACGGCATGTGTGTAGCCGTGCCTCGACGCACTCACAACTGCGGCGCCCCCACTCCGATACCAGCTATGTCCAACTAAAATCGGGGAGGTCATTCTGCCGCACCCTGTATATTTGATACCTAACTTTTATCAGAGATCTTGTACCTAACTTGATATAACTTTTTATTCTATGTATCAAATATCATGTACATATTTCGTTCATTACCGGGTCTGCTTATATTGAACCAATCCAATCAGAGACTGTGTATCAGATTCCTAGCAACAGTCTTTGGTTTTCCGAAGGGAAACTGGTAGACATACGTCCAACCCGCCTGTCTTGAAGGACCGGAGACTCTTCTGCAGGAGTTACCACACCTTAGCCGATGGGTTCCGGTTTTCAAGCACTAGGGGTTCGCTCTTTCCCTCCGTCGTTAGCTACATATCACATCTCGTGCATTACACAGCCCAAGGTACACGACGAGGACGGGCAGGTAGAATTTGTTGATGTATTTTTATTAGACTGTAGATTTTGCTAAGAATTTTAACACAACCGACTCTTGTCAACCATTTTGAGTAATTTTGATTCTTCTTTTATTCACAGAAACATATTTTCCAGGAGAGATTGCTTATGTAAATGTCTGTTACTAAAGAATCTCAAACAAGTTTAAAAAGGAAACTTAAATAACGCTCTCGATTTGATAAACTAAAAAAGAGTGCTCTTTTACCAGATCTACTCAATTATCATATTATAATGTCAGATAAATATCATCGGAATGGCAATAACCTTGACAGATCACTTACAATTATTGAGTCTTGAGTTTATTGTACATTCGGTCAAAAAAGTACCGGGAAATGGTTTAAAAAACACAAAATGTTTATTATTGATTCAAATTTATTGATCGCGTTTAAAGTAGGCCCCTTCCGAAATAATACACTTATGCCAATGAATAATCCAATTGTCAAAACATTTTTAAACGCATTTTCCGAAATCAACTTCAGTTCTCTCCGCCAATTCTCTTTCATGTCGTCTATCGACTAAAAACAGGTGCTCCGAAGTGGTAATTTGAGTTTTGGAAAGAGAAAGAATTCGGCCGGAGCCATATCAGGTGAATACGGTGGTTGTTCGATGGTGTTTGTTGAGTTTTTGGCCCGAAATCCATCCACAATGATAGCCTTGTGAGATGGTGCGTTGTCGTAATGCAAAATTCAATAGTTTTCTTTACACAAATCTGGCCTTTATCGACGAATTTGCTCTCTCATAACGCTCAGATTCTTTATTTACTGTCTGACCTTCTGGCAAAAATTCCAAGTGCACAACACCGCGATAATCAAAGAAAACAGTCAATACCGCCAGTTACAATGCGTTTTATGAATCTAGGATCGGAATTGACTCATTCTAGCATGTCTTCTGCAATAGTATCAGCTACTCGGCACACGAAATTCGTTTTGCAACACAAAATTTCAGACAAATTCTTTGTTCGATGTTTTTATCCATTGTAAAAATCGCAGACTTGAGATGAACCGACAAAATCGAGCATTGTAAACAAACTAAATGACAGATGACGTTCAAACTCCGCGTCAGAATAGAAGACAGTCATGCCAACATAGCAATAAATAATGTTGACAATCCCTTTAATATTTTCAAATGATCAATTCACAGTACGTCTGTGAATTGATCATTTGAATTCGATTGCTATTTAAAATTTCCTTCAAAAATTTCATAGAAAATTCGTTCAAAAATATAGAATCCATTAATACATAGTTAAATACTTTACATCAAAACCATATAGTATTTATAAATGAAGAATTATATAAATGTTAAAATGTCATCGAAAATAATAATCACTAAAAAGATTGTTTTAATTCAATTCACTCATAAATACTACACCAATGTAGTAGGCAACTCAATATACTTAAATCAATTACAAAATATGCTCTTTTTCAGCAAAGCTGTTATCAATCACTGAAAAGTGGAGCTGAAACAGGTTGGGACTTTTCTTCTAGATGGTTTTTCGACGAAGAAGGGGGCACCAATACAAACTTAACCCATATCAACACACAAAGGGTGATTCC
Organism: Cosmopolites sordidus; assembly: GCA_031761425.1. NCBI lineage: Eukaryota > Metazoa > Arthropoda > Insecta > Coleoptera > Curculionidae > Cosmopolites > Cosmopolites sordidus. Next base: position 84,726 of record JARFXV010000784.1, on the reverse strand, counting down.
CGTAGATCTAAACTCTTTCTTATGTCGAGCCTTCCAAGACTTATCCAATTTTTACGGAACCCTTGGAGATGAATCTAAGCAAACTGAATGGTTGCGTGAATCAAACGCCTGGACAAAATCAATAGAGGATGTACGTATTAAATGTGTTAACAAGTTTTAAATCCACTTCAACTAACAGGTGGAGTAAATATCGCTATCATTTTAATTATTTATAATTTTTAAAAGAAAGAAGGCAGAATATTTGTTTTCTATACGTATATTTCGTCTTAAAATGTTGAGTTAATTCATTTTTGAAAAATATGTCAATCAAATTGAACCATTAGCAGCAATGTAACTTTGTAACCTTTTTAACACATTTTCCATAAATCAATTCTTCTATTGGAACCTTTGGTGTGAAACACTAAACTTGAAGAGATTTACCACTAAACACCAAAACACTTTTTTGAACTGCTCGACGCACGTTTCGCTAACCATGTTAGCATCATCAGGAGATGATTAAATCAAGCAAAACGTGCATCGAGCAGTTCAAAAAAGTGTTTTGGTGTTTAGTGGTAAATCTCTTCAAGTTTACATGTTCCATAACTTTTGTCAGCATATCTAGTGAAGTGAGTTGCTCTATGGTTTGGGGTTTATTGAAAAATTTGAATCTCATAGGGAAACATGTACAAGTCCTCAAATTTTGGCGCATATTGCGAGGAGAAATTCGCAATTGTGCACCCACGTCCTCGAATCGACGATTATGGAGACTCCTCCACGCGTGCAACATATTCAAATCTTCGCACTGTTCTTGGACCTCTACTGTAGGGCGGGCCTACCCCCAACTATTACGAATTCTTGAAATGTTTTGAATAAATCTTCTTTAGATCAATAAATCAGTCAGAATAAATCAGTCTTTTTAGAAGGCTCCAAACGATTAAGATATTCTCGCCTAAAATTACATTGAATTGCAATAACTAAGTTATATTGTAATGAAAATTACAACAATTACCTCCGTTCTTTTAGCGTGTATACATAAAAAAACTTGCACGCCTGCACTACCCAATGCCCAAATATTACGAAACCAAAAATTGGAGCCAACAAAAAATAGTGGCATGATACTTGTCTAACCCTTTATTCTCCAACTTTCATTCTTTCAAATACTAATATAATTAGCAACATTTTTGTCAGATTAATTGCTGTTAACTGTTTTCAAGGTAAATGAAAATATGTTATCAACTCACAAAAACTAACTCAAGTGAAAGATAAATATGTTCTATCCAAAAGAGAGCAATCTGCAAATTAGGTCATCTCAATTTAGTATAATACCTAATGTTTTACCTAGAAAACCAACTTCAAACTTACTGTAAAAGAGTAAACTCGAAGAGATTTACCACTAAACCCCAAATCATTTTTTTTCTAACTTCTCGGCGTCGCTAACCATATTAACATCGTCAGGGGATGATTCAATTTAATTCTAAAACTAAACTATGTTTTATTTATCTAACAACCGTGCCTGTTTCATTAGGCACGGCGTGTAAAAATCCATTTGAACTTTATGATACGGAGGTTGTATGAAAAGTATCTGGTCTTGACAAAAAAACCATTTGTATGTGTAAAATTTATTTTATTTTTCAACGTAATCACTTGTCAATTCAATACACTTAGTCCAACTTTTTTTATCTTGACTGTTCGTGACTATTCTTTGGTCTTTGCTATGCTGTGATGAATCCATGTTTCATCCACAGTTATGAAGCGACGTCAAAAAACATTCCGATTGCGTTTTAACATCGCTAAGCATTATTTTGAAGTTGGCACACGTGTGTGTTTATTATCAATTGTGAGCAATCGCGACATCCATCTTGCGGAAAGCACAGTCTCAGCAATCTCACGCACTTTCACTATCCGATCGTTTATCACGATATCGTGGATTTTCTCAATCATTTCTGAAGTGGTAACCTCATTTGGACAACATGGACAATCAGGATCATAAATACTTGTCCGGCTACGTTTGAATTCAGCTGTCCAATTTTTTATGGTTGATAACGAAGGTGCAGAGCGCCCATAAACTTCGCCAAGCTCCGTGTTTTAATCTAATCATTTGTTTTCTTTTTGAAAAACAAGTATTTTATCACTGCTCGATATTCAATTTTTTCTGTTGTAAAATCACAAAAGATGATCTATTTAAATGGCTTTCATACTTGACAGTATGAAACTATTGTTGTAAAAGGTTATATTTACGAAAAATATCACATTTTAAATACTAGCAGCGCCATCTCTCGCCTAGGCCAGGTACTTATCATATAGCCCTCATAGATCGAGTAATTAATTTTCCTTTAGACCAAAATAGTTATAACAAAGAACTAAAATTGATTAGTTAAAATTAAAACTAATTAGAAAACGATTGTTTAGAAAATTTTTGATAGAATCTTCGACTTTTCAAAAGGAACAGAACAAAAACAAATTCAGTGTTTAGTGGTATATCTTTTCGTATTTAGTGTTTCACACCGAACATTCCAATAGAAAAATTGAAATACAACGTAGTTTATTTTTAGAATTTGATTGAATCATCTCCCGATGATGGGGTTAGAAAAACCCACAGCGGGAAACGTCAAAACAGTGTGTTTAATGGTAAATGTCTTCGACTTTAGGATTTTACACCAAAAGTAGGAGAATTGATATAAAAAAGCGGTCAAATGTTCTCTAATAGATCCACTAAAAAGGGACTAATTATATATTTATAACTTAAAACAAAAACGTTACAGACAGTTAAGTTCAGCTTAAGGCTAAGTTAAGTATGACGGAAAACACCAAGTCTTACAGCCATCCAACTAAAATGTCTATAACTAAAAGAGGAGAAAAAAGAAGGTCTCATATTTATAAATAAGTATATCTATAAGTAACACAGTCTAGAAATACTCAACGCATGGAAACTTCTTCGCATAGAAACGCATAGAAACTTCTCTGCAACTCAATCAAATTTGGAGGAATTTTACCTCTTTACGTTTCCAAATGATTAAGATTGTCACATTAAGAATCAACATTTTACAAGAAGCTTCTTAACTATATGGCATTCGTATGGCAAATTTTATAGGAAATGAAAAAGACTAGAGCAAAGAAGACATCACAGACTTACTTTAGTTACTTGTGAGAGAAGGAAGTTCAAGAGCATTTATTATTAAAGAAAAATCAAGTTCAGAAGGTCTCCTCCAATCAAAAACTAGTGAGAACTTTAATAGTGAAGTTTCAGACACAATAATCATCTTCCACACCTACTGGTTACTAACCAGAGTTCCTAGTTTAACAACAATAAAGTTTATTCATAAATGTTTTCATTAATGCTCTGAAAACAATTATCATTGCTTTCCAGCAGAACCCCGTATGTAACAACTGTTGTGATACAACAGTCATTCTTTTTTAAGATATTTTATTGCTGCATTCATCAACCTATTTTCGTAATATGACTTCCCATAACTTGGACCGATTCCCAAACATATGCATCGTGACGTTGGATATTGATTATTAAAAAATTGCCATTCATATGATAAACCAATAAGTACCATTAATTGTTTACGTCATAAAATAAATGAACTATATTGATATTAATATTCATTACTGCCAACTAAACTATTTTAAAAGGAATCTAATCATTGATACAAGGTGTGCAAATAAAGTAATGAGACTGGTGGCTTAGCGTTCCATTTATCAACACCGTTAGCTTCCCTTTTGGGGGAGAGGCAGGCCAACATCAAATGCGCATTCAGTACGAGTTTAAACTCCCTAGAGTCACTTCATGGTTCGTAACAATTCTTTTTCTGAGCCGGAGTTTTGAGAGACACTTTAGAACAACGATGCGCTATTAAGTTTTGGTCGCTAGTCTGTGGACATTTTCATCACTCCTTACATTTGAAGGCCTTTCGCTATGAGGCTAAGTGTGACTCTTGAGGGATGAGAGGGGTGACCCTAATGAACTACTCACTTCTTTAATTATTTCCTGGAGACGTGGGAACAACTAAACATTTTCATACCAAAACGAAAGAAATCAGGTATCAACGAACTGAATCAATCTTAAGTCATTGATCAAAATATAATAGGTATTTCGGTTAATAATAGCGATGTTGCTACTAAGAGATGGCGCTACTAATACCTTTGTTGGTATAGACTAATGACGTCTATGGCGTTTTGGATGGTAAACATACGCCATCAAAAACCAGTTCATTATTAATTGTCATTGCGCAAAAAACGTAGGTTTTTCTTAACTTTGAATATGCTGAAAATTCAACGTTCAGGCTGCTGAAACTTTGCGATTGTTGATTGAAGGTGATCGAAACCGACAACCGTTGTTAAAATTGAACCGAGTATTGAAGAAAAAACGACCAGAATACACGATAAAGTCATTGTTCAAAATGACAATGCTCAGCCCCATGTTGCAAAATGCAATAAACTATTTGGAAAAAGGTAAAATGGGACGTCCTACCTCACCCGCCGTATTCACCAGACTTAGCCCTTTCGGACTATCACTTATTTCGATCGATGCCGCACGGACTTTCAGAACAACAATTACATTCTTACGAAGACGTGAAAATTTGTCTTGACGAACGGTTGGCCTTTAAAAACCAAAAGTTTTTTTGGTGCGGAATCCATTATTTGACAGAAAAATGGGAAACAGTAATGGCTACCGATGGCTAATGCTGTGATTATTAACGTCATTTATTTTGTTATGGAAATAAAGTATCAAAATTTACATAAATTCAACATTATTAACCGAAACCCTATTAGTTCCGTAGGAAATAATTTTATTTCGAGTTTAATTCATAAAGGTACTTCTCTGGATCTTTTCTGCCTTGTGTTCTTTTTGATTGCTATTTCCAAATTATTTAGCCTCCTCTTGTTTCGCGTAATAATATTGTCCTGAAAATTGAATATTTGCAATTTCATTGCAATAATCAGTAGCGGTTGGTGCATAAGGGCACATGGGCACGTGCCCTACCTGAAAAATTAAAAAATAAAATGAAAATTTAATGTCTGACAGTTACACTCGTATTTCTACACAGCAAAGAAGTGTGTGTATGATACTAAGAAATGTAAAATTTTTGACGCATTTCCCTATCCTCATTACAAAATTTGGTTATACCAGCCCCACCTGTTTTTTGCCTCATGAACCGCCGCTATCAATAACTATAATATATCCTATGGCCAACATCTGTTTAATATTAGTATAAGGTAAAGTTATACCGCAAAACGCTCTGTTAAGGCAAGAACACAAAGGTAGCGGTATTAACGCTCAATAGTTATTTGACATCACGAACTACTTGCACATCTTTCTTGACCTTTAGACCAAAAAATAGTTTAATACTGTACGTAGGGTTATATCGAACAAAATCAATCTCACGAGATAATAATTCATTATCAGACTGTTTGCTGGTGCAACTGAGGCGCAATTCAGTGTAAGATTTTACGCTATTGCCTATTAAAATGCAGTACACGAACTTGATCTGTTCTAGAACGGCCACCTATTCAATTACTTGCCGCAACAAGTGACGGTAGATTTCCACTTTCGAATTGCCAAATTACAGGAGCTACCGCCTCTCGATCCCAATAAAAAATGCTTTCTAATATCGATCGACCAAAATCTTTAAAAAATTCCAAAAAGTAAAAATTCCTGTATTTTCTAATTTTTTATAATTACAATAACGCTGCATACCGACTCAATCATCGCCATTTTAAACTGGTTTCAAAGCCAGGTCTTTGACAGAGAAATAATGTGATAATTGTTGGATAGGACGGACTGGATAGGTAGAGATCCGCAGTTTTTATTCTTACGCCACGTACGTTCAAATAAATAAAAGTAATGCTATGAATTGATACTGGGTTACGCTTGTAATACACTCTATTTAGTTTAAATAACGTGTCTGATTATTTGGATGGCTCACGAGGTACAATAAGTGCTAGGCCATTACGAAAACCAAATTTAATATTACTCTCGCCAGTCTTTAAATGACGAACCAGTTCGTCTTTAACTAATTTGTAGTGACGAATTTGGGCGTTAGTTTTATAAGACTAAACTGATATGCCCCGAAACATGGCACCATTGGCTAGGTTTCTAACGTTCTTAAGAACAAACGTGGTCACATCGCATTACACATTACCTTGAGCGGGCGCTTTTTGATTGATTTGATTTTGCTGGAATCAATCGCAAGATCACACGTGGTTAGAATGATGCATTCCACAAGTGATATATCGCTCTCAGATATAGCTTAAGTGTTAGAGTCATCTATGCCAAAAACAATAAAGTTTGATTTGCGTCTTTCGCGGTCGGATAGTTCATTTAGCAATACTTCGGAGCTTGGAATCAGAGTCTGATGAGAATCATTGTTAGACTTTAAAATAGCTAAATTGTTATTTAACAGTTCGATTTGATTCTCAAGGACATCCATTCTGTTAGAGTTATTTTTTAGATCAGTTAACTCTCTCAGAAGTGTCTGGATTGTATTATTGTGTTGCTGAATCGTACTGTACAATTCAGAGACTAGCTTCATGACGTCTTTAATATTAGATTCAGCTTTAGACAGGATAGAAGAAAATGCACTTTAACCAAAATCAGGAGCCGGGGTATTTACCCCGTTAGGAGTGAAGTTACGCCGGTTCGTGAGATAATTTATAGGGCTTTTTGAACAGGAAGGAACTGCGCTGGACTTTTCTCTGCACGCAACGCAATACCACATCTTCTTATTTTGTAAGCAGGCTTCGAAATCTGCCGCTGCCAGTTGGCCACAACTTGAATGTAACCAACTACCGCAGCAACCCGAATAACCAATTCTGTACGTTGTCTTGCCAATAGTTTTATTGCAACCGCGACACAACCTGCGAACCATGACGACACCATAAAATGATTAAGGGAATCTATTAACGTTGAAAGGTCGAAAACTCCCCGACTAATAGAAAGTCACAAAACAAAATAATTCAAATTCCGATCGGTCACTGTATGTCAAGAAACAGAACTAGAATATATTGAATATACCTGAGTATGCAAGTGTCACTGCAGCATTTGTATCCATACACAATAAAACATATGTACAGGCTCATTCAGAGAAACAATGATTGCACGTCACAAAATCTATGACGCACTTACGTTACAATGTTTCCACATCAACACCAAAATACCCAGACTTTGGCATTTGTATATTCGATAAAACTGCAAATGAAAAAGTAACACGAAAAGTTTTTTCTTTAAAAGTTTTAATCAAAAATCTATTTCGAAACTTCTGCTTGTCAACATAGAAGCTTTTCATTTAGTTCACACAAAGTGTAATTATTCTGTGTCACTAAAACAACTTTCAGCATCTGAATCGCTGTTCAAGTAAATTATTAAAGGATTAACTTCTAGTCTATCAAATACTCTTTCGCGATTCGACCATCTTTGAATCTCTTCTTCTGTATGTCTGATGCTGTTCAGCCCGATCTGTGGTGTAACTGTTGACAAAGCTTCTTTCCCCATATCCAAACAGTTATTAGTTGTTCTTCCATCTCGACCTATATGACGATTGTAATAATTTTTGGCCACCCCCCATATCAATTCTATAGGATTGAATATGCAATGATAAGGGGGAAGACGTAATACTTTGGGGCCATACTCTTCAGCCATATGAGCCGCCACATATTCCTTTTTAGGCTTGTTCCTGAAAAGAACATTATGAAACACAAACCTGTCCCTTTAATTACTGCTTACCGAATAACGATTTGCAGCAGTTCACTTTTCAACATAGTCTTTTCAAAAGGCAGATTATGTTCCATCAGCCAATCTGCAATTTTTGGTTTTGTCCATGCACTAGTTGGAGGTTTATTCATCAGTGTACTGTGATATGGTGCATTATCCATGACAATAACTGATGGCTTCTCCAAGATTTTCAACAGCTGGTTTTCAAACCAAAACAAAAAGTTATCTTTATTCATTTCTCCATGATAATCGCCTTTTTGCCTTAGAAGAGAAGACTAATTCGGCCTCTGGAATAAAGCCATTCTTGTTCCCAGCATGAAGAACAATATATCTGCAATAACATGTTATTATTGACACGTCTTAAAACAATTATTTATGGCATGACTTTAATGGCTCCTAAGTATTACGTATAGCACTCACCTTTTTCCATCAACTTTTGTAGTCTTTACACTCCTCTTGTTATCATCTTGCCATGAGTGGCTCAAGGTGCCATTTTGAAATATCCATGTTTCATCCAAATAAACAAAATCAAACACAGATTCGTCTTTGATAATTTGATACATCTTCAAAAATTTAATTCGTTTAAAGGCAATATCTGGAAGGCCCCTTCCATCAGGCCCCTACGTGGATTATCTTTACGCCATTTGAAACCAATGTTTTTTAGAAGTGTATGAAGCGAAGTTTTACATCCATCAAAGAGCTACATGTTCTTTCATGTTTCATGTTTTTTCATGAATACTTTCAAGATGAACTGGCTAAAAAAAATCCAATTAACCACGAGACCTACTAAGTTATTAATACATACCTCTCTCATAGCGTTTAATGACAAAAGAGGAGCCTCATTATTTCGTTCCTGTTCAAAATAACTGATAAGTGACGAGACAAGCTGCTTACATTGATCGCTTAACGGTTTTGGCATTTTTTTGCAATTATAATCGAAAATTTTTTACTACAGAACTCACAAAAACAGAAAGTAGCTAAAACAACAAAGGATACAGTAAAAATAATTCAGAAACATTTGAAGGCACAACTCAAAAACGATCAAAACATGAAAATGAGAGAAAGAAGGAAACAGATGGCTTTGAACTTTAAATGATTTTTTCTTTCTTATGGATTTAAATTGGCAATAGATTTGTCTAGATTGATGACGTGCAGCTATTGTTTCTTTGAATGAGCTATATGTCCAAATTCACAATAGGCTAAAAGGAGATTTTTCGTTGCACCGGAAACTGGGAAAAACGATCTTGATACGAGCATAGAAACCGAACATGGCCTTCCAAAACCCTAACGTTGAGCCGACTCATTAAAAATGATAAGCTAATTACTGTAACCCGTTTTCTATAGCATTGTATACGCTTTAGGATACAACTATTGAATAGTTTGATAGAAAACAGATTTTTCTGCGAGATACAGCCCAACTCATAATAACTCATATAAACTCATTTTAGCCCAAAAGTGGATTTGAAACCAGACAACACAATTGTTGCCGGTATCGATCACCAGTAACCGTTTCACCAGGTTTTAACAGTTCGTAAAACACAGCTCCCCTACTATCCCACCAAATACAAACCAAATCCTTCTTTCCGTGTATATTGCGCACTGGTCGTGATGTTGAAAGTTGGCCTGGGTCTACCCATAATTTTTTTAGCTTTGAATTGTCAAAATAGACCCACAACTTGATGCGAAAAAACCTTTTCTTTTCTATCGAGCAATCAAAATTTCATAAGTTTTTTTTCCATTTTCTTTCTTTCTAGATCTTGCGTGTAACACATTCGGAAATGGTGGATTGAGCAACATTCAATGCTTCTGGCAAATTATTTCAACGTATGAGTTGAGTCTTCAGGCAATAATGCTTGCAAATCTGCATTTTCAAACTTTTTCGGCTGTCCTGAACGCTCTATGTCTTTAATACAAAAACACGACTTTTAAAGCGTTTAAATCATCGTTCACAAGTTCTTTGGAGTATAGCACATATTCACTATAAGCCTAAACCAATAATCGATAACTTTCAGCAGCCATTTTCTTCAAATGGAAGAAGAAACCATGCTTTTTGCAACAATGACAATTAATAACGAACTGCCTTTTGATGACGTATGTTTACCCTCCAAAACGCCATAGACGTCATTAGTCTATACCAATAAATGTATTAGTAACAAACCGAAACACCTCTTATTTAATTTGTTTGGAATGTCTATGTTATATCTAACATGTTAACACTGAATGTATTTTCGCTGAATAATCATTCAAAATACAGCTATAGTTAAAATATAAATATCTGTTGGTTTGTTTTATTCAATACAGTTATTCAATAATATTTATTTATTATTAATATTCTGCATTAATATAGAATTCGATAATATTTTATTCAATATATTTTGTTTCTATCTTATTCGATCTTAAGTTCTATCTTACTCGATCTTAATTTAATAACAGTTATTTAACGCCACTATGTATATAATGGGTGTATAGTATGTATATGTATATGTATATACTATGTGTATACTCGATTACATAAATGTCTAAAAATTAATTTCAAAATTATAAATATTTAATTATCAGGTTTTATACAATGAAGAAGACGGTATTTGGTACGACTACGATTCTAAACTCCAGAAGCCCAGGAAATATTTCTATCCCAGCAATTTTGCCCCACTCTGGGCTGAGGCCTACAATCTTGACTTGAAAGATATTTATGGACAACGAGCTGCCAAATATTTCACGGATCAAGGAATCCCTCAATATTTTGGTGGTATACCGACATCTTTAGATCAAAGTGGTGAGCAATGGGACTTCAGCAACGCGTGGCCTCCCCTCCAGGAACTAGTGGTTCTCGGTTTGAAGAAAACAGAAAATCAAGATGCTCTGGAACTTGCGGAATTGTTTGGAACTAGGTAAATATTCTTAATAAAAAACAAAGACAATTTTATTTTAAAACCTAATCATAAAATGTCTAAAAAACGAATTCTTGCTCTGACGAGGAGAACCTACAAGAAGTAATTGTCACAATGACACACTTCGTGTCGATTTTGAATTGTTCTATCTTCGAAGTGTTGCTTCTCAACATGCTTTCTTTCATACTTAATATGAAACTTTCTCTCGGAGCCATGCCCACAAGTTGGCGTAACGGAACCGTGGAGAGAAATCTTTCACCCTTTCTCCACTGGTACCACCGATCGCCTTCGCCCAACTGTCCACCATACGACGTGTCTCTCGGGACCGGTTTCTTGCCTTTCAGCCGTCATCGGCCGAGCTCCAGACGAACGCAAGAGGAAAGCAGTTGTGAGAGACGATCCTGACAATCCGACGACATACCTGGTACTATACCCGAGGTTCGACGCAGAATGTTACGAGCGGTCCTGACTGCTACGAGTATTCGCCGTATGATGGCGTGAGTTGTGTGCGATCACGACCCGTCATTAAAATGGCCAGTTAACCTCGCCTAGCCCCGATCGTCCCTCCCAGCTGCTTTTCTTGCGTTCGTCTGGAGCTCGGCTGATGGCGGCTAAAAGGCTAGAAACTGGTCCCGAGAGACACGTGACGTCGCATGGTGGACAGGTGGGCGAAGGCGATCGGTGGCACCACGTGAAGAAAGTGTGAAAGGCACACACACATACATATATATATATATATATATATATATATATATATATATATATATATATATATATATATATATATATATATATATATATATATATATATATATATACATATATATATATATATATATATATATATATATATATATATATATATATATATATATAATCATTATAATTCAGCCATTGTCAATCCACTGCAGGATGAAGGTCTCCCTAGAATGCTTCCAACTCGCGCGGTCCTGAGATTTCCTTTGTCATTCGGGTCCAATATACTTGATGATGTCATCCGTCCATCGTATTTTCGATTTTCTTCGTGGGCGTTTATGATCAAGCGGTATTCATTCCAGGATTGCTTTGGTCCATCTGTCGTCGCATCGCCTCGCTTTATGGCCTGCCCACTTCCGTTTCAAATATTTCACCCTTCCAATGATGTCACATACCTTAGTTTACTCTCTGATTCATATGCAAGTCTTTCTATCCCGCTTTGTAATGTCAAGCATACACTTTTCCATTCCCCTCTGTGCTACCCGAACTGCTTTTGCTTTTGAACTGATTTTGAACTGATTGTGATGTGAGTGTCCCTGTTTCACTATGTCAAAACAGACAGCACTCACTGATTAAAAACTTTTTTCTTCAGAAAAAGTGGGAGTTTGTTATTAAACACTATATTGAGCCTGCCAAATACCTGCCAGCCTCACTTAATACGGCGTTCCACTTTCCGGGCAGTATCTCCATTGAAATCCTTTGCCCAAGATATATGTACTGGTCCACAACCTTTAAATCGCTTTCTAAAATAGAAATTCTTCTGCTGGCAACAAATTTGTTGAACATTACCTGAATCTTTTTTAGGTTTATTTTCAAACCAAATGGTTCTCCCGCCCTTTGCAGTTCTTGTATGTGTTTTTGTAGCTTATCTGGGTCTTGTAAGAGGAGAACGATATTATCTGCGAATCTAAGATGGTTTAGGTGTGCACCAGAATGCGGAATACCTCTTCAAGGCAAGCTGAGAAAAGAACAGGCGATATCGAGACACCCTGCCGTACACCCTATTCTACGTTGATTTTCACTTCAAAGTCATCCATGGGCACTATAGCTGTAGCTTCCTCATACATAGATTCCAGTAGGTTCACATAGGCTCTGTCTATCCGCTGGTTATGCAATGCATCCATTATGGCTTGCATTGATTTTCAATCAAATGCCTTTTCATAGTCAATAAAAGCCAAACACAGTGGCATGGTGTATTCATTGTGTCTTTCTTCGGCCTGTTGGACAACCTGGATATGATCCATTGTACTGAATCCACTTCTGAATCCTGCCTGCTCCCTTGGTTGTGCGTCATTCAGTGTTCTTAATATTCTTTTAGACATTATCTTGGTGAAAACTTTGTACATTACTGATAGGAGCCTTATTGGGCGGTAGTTTTTAATTCTTCCTGTGCTCCTTTCTTATGAAGAAGAATCAATTCAGCATTTTTCCATAGACTGGGTATTTCTTGATTTTTTAGGCATTTTGAGTACAATTTTGCCAGTATTTTTTGTAAAGTCCGACCACCTGTTTTTAACATTTCAACCATTACATTGTCCTTTCCTGGAGCCTTTCTATTCTTCATCGCTTCTATGGCATTTGTCACTTCATCCAATAGTATATTTTCTCTTCTGGCCGACCGCTTTGGTCTGGTTGGTCAGTCGCCCGCCTGGCAATCCAATGGTAGCTGGTTCGATTCCAGCGCTCGGATGGTTGTTTTTCTTTAATTCTTCTGTTCGTCTTACTTCCTAGAGTTAGTCTTAATTCCAAGAGTGTAAAATCCGACAACGGATTACCCCTCAGTCACGCCTGTTAAAGGCTGGGTAAGGCCGGATGCCTTTTGAGAAGTATTCTACGTTGGTCACTCGCCAGTCGGTAGGCTTCCTGGTAGACTTATGGGTAAGCACATAACCAAGGGCTGATAGCCTGAGGGGGGTGCTGGCCTGAGTTTGTTGGTAGCTGATGACCGTAGTTCTGAACCCACGTTAACCTGTAGGTCCAGTCGCTAAAAAGCCTTAGATGATCATGTGCCTCTAACCGTAAATCCTATCCTTTTTGCTCGTCTGTGGGCATTGCTGTCTTTAACTGGTTCTGATTTTCATATAATTTTGAATAAAATCTTCTGATAGCCTTTAACATTTCAATACGCTCCCTACACACTGTACCATCCACACGCATTAAACAAACATTTGTGTCCTTTTATTTATCAGCTTATGTTTAGCTTTGTTTGTTCCCTTGTTTTCTTCTAGTGTTTTTTGCACTAGCACTAGTTTTTTGCACTAGCACTAGGCACTAAATATATACAGGGCTTTTATTTCAAAAGTAGCCACCCCAGTTTCAGGTAGAACTTATTATTTTCATACGAAACATCGAAGCACGTCAACGTTTGTTTTAAGGGGGAAACATTTTAATTATATTTTTAGTTATCCCAGGCGCCTCAGAAAAACTGAACGTATATCATATTACATTTTTTCATAGAAACCTATATTTTTTTATATTTCTGAATTCCTCTTGAAATAATAAACACTTTTTATTACAAATCTAACGGTTTCTAAAATATCGACACATTTTAACATTTTACTAGATAAATTAAAAAATACGACTTCAGGTTCAACATTCACTTTATTAAGTTCTCAAAATGTGCTCCGTTATTGGCTAGACAATAATAGAGCCTATTTTCGAACTCTTCGCGAACATTTCCAAAAGTATGCCGGTTAATTTGTTTACAGAATCAGCGTAGAATCGAGCGAAGAATGTGCTCAAGGTATAGCCTCACTTACCTTTGTTTTTTTATTCAAAAAAGTAACAGACTTTGACATTCATATGCAGACTAAACCGTCATAGAACCGAACCAGTCAAGTTTATTTATAAAAGTGAACCTTTATTCACCTAACAGTGACAAGTAATTTATTTACTGTTCAACAAATAATTGCCTTAAATTCAATTTAAAATGGTGTATACTCTCCAAGAAAGAACAGAAATAATATTCAAGTATGGTGCTGAAAATCGTTGTGCACGCAGAACAGCTCAAAGATTTAACGACATGCACCCTAACAGAAACGTAGGCCACAGGTATGTGATAGAGCTAGTAAAAAAGTTTGAAGAAGCCGACTCCGTATGCAACAGAATAAATAAGGAAGCAAAGGTTCTAGATGAAGTTACGCAAATTGAAATATTAGGCCACTTCGCTATAGATCCCTCTAAGGCAATTCCAAAAGTATATCAAGTGACACACGTTTCAGTAAGTTCCATTCAAAAAACTTTCAAACTGAATATTTTTTTCCTTATAAAATACAAACCCTTCAACAACTCCGTGAAGACTATTATGATATAAGAATTGAATTTTGCTAAACAATGTCCCAGTTGATTCAAGCCGACCGAAATTTTGTTAAAAATGTATGTTTCAGTAACGAATCAACTTTCTTCTTAAATGGATTTGTGAATAATAGCAGGTATTGGGACAATAACAATTCAAATGTGTTTAGGGAAGATAATACCCAATATCCTCAGAAGATCAATGCGTGGGCCGGTATTCTTGGAGATGAGATCATTGGGCCAATTTTCTTCGAAGAAAACTTGACAGGTGAAATATAGTTGTATATATTGCAAAATCTTATAGATCTCTTTATTACTCAATCTTTGGAAAATCAAGTTAATCAAAAAAGAGGATATGGAACTCGAAGAACAAAATTTGTATTTCCAGCACGATGGAGCCCCGCCTTATTATGCGCTTTCTGTAAGGACATGGTTAAATGAAAGATTTCCCGGAAAATTGATAGGTAGGAGAGGTTCTGTGGAATGGCCGGCGAGGTCCCCACACCTCACACCTCTTGATTTTTGTCTTTGGGGATATTTGAAGACCCTAATTTATAAAATCCCGCCCGAGAATATTTCCGAATTGAGAAATAGAATAACTGAAGAATGTCGGCAAATTTACCGGCAGACTTTTGGAAATGTTTGCGAAGATTACGAGTTCGAAAATAGGCTCTATTATTATCTAGCCGATAACGGAGCACATTTTAAAAATTTAATAAAGTAAATGTACATGAAGTCGTATTTTTTAATTTATCTAGTAAAATGTTAAAATGTGTCGATATTGTAGAAACCGTTAGATTTGGTTATAGGTTAGGTGATAGGTTTGGTGATAGGTTATATATAACAACCCATACTTTCGCCGACTTCTCGTCGGATATGGGGTATGCCAAATCGACCCCTTTTGAACCCGACGCCTTTTGATTTGGCTTATTTTTCCTTTTCTACCCCACTAAACATGTTTTCAATTTTTTTACCCAACCGAAAAAAAGCCTAAATATCCATAACTTTTCCAAAAATTGACTAAATGGGACGTTTTTTTTTTAATTTTTTGTTTTTGAATATACTTTCAGAAAAAAATTTCAGATGTTAAGTTTTATAAAATGTTTCAGTGTCGCTATTTTAATTTTTTTTTTTTAAAACCTCAATTTATTCTATCGATAATGCCGTGCATCTTCGAGTGGGCCGACATTTCTTTCTATTTTTTTTTCATTGAACATTTTTTAAAATTTTAAAAAACATAAGGGGATAGGTGGGGTTTCCTCCAGGTCAAGCAACTAACCAATGCTCATTATGGCGGAGACGCAGGTTGTTGTGCATTTCACATGAGCTTGTGAAATCCAACGGTTGGGGGTGTGTAAGTCCTGACTACTGTTGTCTCATTGAACGCAGACCAAAGAAGTCAAAAAACTCAATGAATAAGCCATCCGACGAGAAGTCGGCCAAAATATGGGTTGTTTGATTGTGGAGAGAGACTCCCTATTCTTGGCGAGAGAGCATATGACGGTAGCATATGAGCCTAACCACCAACAGACGCAACATGTGCCCTCCAATGTAAGGGATAAGTGGGGCTCCCTCCCGGTCAAGCAACTAACCAATGTATATATATATATATATATATATATATATATATATATATATATATATATATATATATATATATATATATATATATATATATATATATATATATATATATATATATATATATATATATATATATATATATGTTACATCTAATATTTTCACGGATGGTAGATAATGTTTCTAAATCATTCCGGGTATCGAATCCGTTGATTCTGTGAAGTTCAGTTCGAATTCTACTGATGGTTATAAAACCAGAAACCGTTCTCGGGAGACATTTGTTGGCGGTATCGTGGCGTCTGGAAGAATGAGCAATGTCCAACTATAAAGAAATGTTGGCATGGTAAATTTATAAAGTTTATAGTTGACAAACTGTCAAATATAATCTTAAAATAGTTGAACAAAGACTTAGACCGCACTACGGTTTTTTCCAGCGAGTGGTTAACCGCTATAACCGCGAAATCGTTCGAGACGCACACACTGCGTTTAAAAACCGCGAAACTGCCTGCGATTTTCACAGTTTGAAGATGGATTTCAAGAGATCAATATGTGTTGTTCTAATACTGAGAAATAGAAAAAAAAAACGTCAACACAAATTTCGCAAATATACTTCTATTAGTTACAAATTGTAGCGCGGTTTTTACTCGCGAGCCATTTTGGAACATTTCACGGTTTTAAAACCAGTCGCGGGAAAAATGTCTCGGCCACTTGTATTAGTTTTCTTGACCCACAAAATCACACGGTTAAAAATTGTAGCGCTTTAGCCGCAGTACGATCTAAGGCAAAGGCAGCTTTTGTTGAAACACCTTATTGTAATATTGAAAATATTATGATCGCTCCAAAAACTACCATATTATGGAACCAGTACCGTTTTTAGAGCAAAAGTTCGCTTTATTTTTAAACCACATGTGTTATTCAAAAGGTATAGCAATCTAAACTATTGGGTAAAATCATTTTAACAGGTGGATATCAGCTAACATAAAAGGTTACAACGCTAGCAAGATCATGTACGAAAAATACGATGCCGTAGTTCCAGGAGCATTTGGTGGTGGTGGAGAATATACCGTCCAAGCTGGTTTTGGATGGACCAACGGAGTGGCATTGCAGTTCATCAAATTGTTCTATAGTAGTGATTAATAAAATTTATAAATTACCTTTGTGAGCGTTTTTTTTTATATAATGACGCTAATACGCGATCAATTTTAATACTTTTCATGTTTATATTGAAGTTCAGATTTGCAGAAACTGATTTACCATCGGAAGGTATTGGAAAATGATTAAATATAGTAGCTCATCGACTTAACCCCCCGCCTTTTTTGACCAACTTTGACAGTTATAGAAAAATAATACAAACTTATTTTTCGAAGTAATCTCCCTCGCTTTCTATACAGTTTATTTATCTTTTAGGTAATCATCAAATCTCAGATCGAAAAAACCTTGGTAACTTTAAAATGATTAAATCATTGAAGCTTTTTTTAAAATAACTAATTGTTTTTTTTTAATTTAAAAAGTTGCATTATTTCTCCGACATACTGTGTATATGAAAATGTTAGCTAATCTAACGGCAAGCCATTAAATACATTTTATTTAATGATTTAATAAAGTAATGTAATAAATAAAATTTATCACTACTACAGACTCATAATATTTATTAAATAGCACCCTAAAATTCCAAATTTATTTTTAGGAAAAACCAAAAATTAACATTGTCAGACATATCGTAACATCTATACAACAAAATGTACACTAATCAGATAATTCATCTATAGAAATCTGTATTTTCGTTCTCAAAACTGTCATAGAACTCTTAACTTTTTAAGATTTTATTTTCGGCTAAAGATATTGTATTAGGTCATGTCGCCACCTATGACCGCCAAACGGCGATTGCAAAGCAGTAAACGAAACGCACCACGACTTGTCAACAAAAGACATTTACCGCAAAGGAAGTTTTTTGTGATCGAAAATCTATGAAAAAACCGCGGATTTCGGGAAGAGCTTCGAAAAAGTGAAGTGTATTAGCGTTTTTAGTTTTTAGTGGTCCTACATGAAATTATGAAGAGGCGAAATGTTGAGTTGGCTAAGATGAGAAGACCTATGAAAAAGAACAAAATCGCCGAAGGATTTTACGGAAGGTAGATTTCCAAAAAAAAGATTTCCGTATTTGAATATGTATTTGTTTCTTTAACTCAAACGAAAAAATATCACATCTAAGCGATTTCCGTCCTATATATGTTTCAAAATGGCTGGTGTCATGTAACAAAAAGCCCTTTTGCTACTATTTTTTTTCCTATAATTTATGTTAACCACCTTTAAAGTACTTAAACAGTAACAAAAGTGTTTCCTTGTAATCCATGTCATTCTATAATTTTTTAATGAAAATATTGGAAAGGTTATAATTGCAGCTGTCAAAACAAATGTTATTTTTATCCTGTAATCTAAATATATATTCACATATTTTTGCATTACAAGCTTGCGTTAAATATTCGTATTCAACTCATCAGTATAACAAACTTATTTAATAACATCTTTATTTATAACCATATTGAATCATAGATAAGTAATTTTTGTACTGCAGTTGATACATCTGGTGACACCAGAAGTAGTAACATTTGTTTATACATGTTTTAATTTGCATTCGGTCAAATGAATGTCTTAAATAATATATTGATCTATAAGGAAATAAATATATCATACACTTCACATCCTTTGATATCTAACCTTTGCAAAAAAATAAAGTGTTTTTTTTTTGTTATTAGATATAGATTAGATCAATATTACATCTAAGTAACATAATTGCAACAAAACAAGGACGTATTTTTTTGTTATCAAAAATTGATATAAAACAAAACTTTTATTTTTTAACAAATTCAAAAAGCGATACAGATAAGACTGATTAAAGAAAATATATGTTCAAAAAGTTTATTGTAGTAGGTTAATAAAACTAAGAATGTCAAGAAGTTATAAAAAATTAGACATTTTTTTAATTCAAACAACACAAATTTCTTTGAATTTGATTAATATGGGTATATATTCTACTTTTGTATATTTGTTTTCCATCATAGATACTTATATTTAAGTTTTTGTAGCAAATTTACAGAAAAAAATGTATATTTAATAACATATGTTTTATATTTATAGAAACATTTTGAATAATTGATATGTAGCAATTTTTTTGTTTGTCCTTTTGATATGATCAATGCTGGTTACAAGTTTTACCATTACCTGAAGAAAATACATAGTTAATATTTTTCTCAGTAAAAAAAAATTTTTTAATTACTATTAATTATTTAGAGGTAATTGAAAATAAATTGCAATTATGTATGCACATATAAAAAATATAGAACTTAATATTATATAATTTTTCATAATACACTATTTAAATGGTTGCATAACAAAAAATCATTTGTATAATAATCCAAATGTGGATGTTTATAACATTTTGCTCTAGTAATTATACCATTATCAATTACTTGGAGTGTTTAGTGAACAAGCCAGCACTTATATTCATAGGTATTCCAGTTTTTAGTTAATTTAACATTATAGATGCAGCAATTTTTGGTTAAAACATATTCATTTTTTATTTTACAAAGTAGCTATTATATATATATATATATATATATATATATATATATATATATATATATATATATATATATATATATATATATATATATATATATATATATTTATATTAAGGTGGTACTAACTTTATTTTCGCTCACCAATTCTGATAAAATATACATTTATGTTGTTGCTGCATCAAAAGTTATCCCATGTTCTACTATATTAAACTAACCATGGATCGCACCAGACATGGTATTACTGTACTGAAGAAAGGCCTATAATATTGCAGTTGGGAAGCCAAAACAAATCTTATGCATTTATTACGAATGCAATTAAGCGGTCGCCACGTGTAATTGCTAAAGTTTTGAATGTACCTTATATGACCCAAAAACACCCTGAAAAGAGAGACCGTACAAGAAGAACGAGTAAAAAAAATGGATATTCGTATTGTACGTGAGTCTTTGAAAGATCATTTTGCTACCACTGTCGTTATAAAAAAAACCCTGACCTAAGTAGCAGCACCAGAACCATAAGACAACAGTTTAGACCCAACAGTTTAAGTTTACAACAGAAGAATCTATACAGCAGCGGTTAAAATTTGCAAAAAGAAACTGCAGCGAAGATTTTCAACATCACTGGAAAAACATTCTTTTTAGTGATGAAACCAAAATTAATTTATTTGGTTCTGATGACAAATTGTATGTGATATGACCTATTAATAAAGAATGCAATACACATAATACTTTGGTTACAGTAAAACATAATGGTGGTCACATCAACGTATGGGGCGCTTATTGTATAACAGATTAGGAGCAATATTTTGGATAAAAGAAATTTACTTAGAAATCTTAGAGATAATTATGCTTCCTTACACTGAAGAAAATAAACATATTCAGTAGATCTACCAACAAGACAATGACCCGAAACATATGGCTCATGTGGTAAAGTAGTGGTTCGAGAGGAAATACATTAAATTGTTAGGTGGCCTTCACAGTCCCCGGATCGAGAATCTTGGGGAAGAGTTAAGACGACATCTTGCTGGTAAATAATTATCAAACGAGAAGATTCAGACAGCTTGGTTTTCACTACTTATAAAAGCAGTAATTAAGAAGCTTATCAGGTTAGAAACCCTTCTGGGCTTGCATAGACTCAAACTGTTATGGCGTGAAAAATTAGTGATTTTAATGGAAACTAGTAATTCAAGTTTGACATTAAAGGACGTTAATGTGTAAGTTTTCCTTTGTAAAAAAAAAACAAAGCAAACGAAACGTATGGAATAAATGGCTATAAAAATATTACATTTTATTTTCAATTAATACCTCTAGAGGGCAATGAAACAAACTGAATTTTCCGCGAAATAGTTGCATTTTGAATATTTTGAATAGTTGCATACCAGTGGATAAATACTATATACCATTGCCAGTCAACATATACTATTTATCCACTTTCTAGGTGTACAATATATTAAATAAATATAAAACAAATATGATCTGGCGCTATTACAACTATATTTACTTCTTTTTTAATAATTGAATAATATTTGCTTTGCAAAGAAAATATCCTAAGTATTGAAGATATATATACATATATTCAGTTTATCATTTCGATGAGTGCTCTTAACATGTTATATAATTATTTAAATAAAATTGGTAGTAAATATTGATCTCAGTATTAAGCAATAACTTGTTGGAAGTGTTGCAAAATAAACTGTGATTCTATTTACCCATGAGGACATTTATAAAAATGTTAATGTTATATCATTTTTAATAAATGGATATATAATGGGTTGCATAACCAAAAGAACGCTTATATAATAGCCTGAAATGTGTATAATAGTTATTATTAATGAATATAAAGTATTTATACGGAGTATTTATTTATACATGGTTTAATTTTCATTGAATGAGCAGAATATATATGTAGTACAAATCACTTCATATCATTTAGCTTTTTTTTTGTTTTTAGTCGCAGATTAGATCAGTATTACAGTATTATCATTAAATTGCACAAAAAAACATATTTTTATTTGCCAAATAGATATGAAATAAGATATATTTTTACATCATTCAGAATATTAAAAACAATAAGATAAATTTAATAACGTTAATCCCAAATTAATATATGCAATTAAACATAATCAACTGCAAAAGTTTGTGGCATAAGGTGTTAACAAGATCAAGAAGCCCAAAAAAAATATTTAGGAGTAACCAAAGTTTGAATGGATGGAATTCTTAATACATTCCGAGAGTTACTGTTACGAAACATTCCGTTTGCGCAGTTATTGACAGTACGCACACTTCCTGTAGTGCTATAGCCGATCAGTGAGCCTTGACCTCATTCCACCATCTCCTCCAACTGGATCGATCTCCAACAGCCTCTTGCTGGTTTTTGATGTGCAGTAGTTCGTCATCTCTTCTTACATAGTCCTCCTACTGTATTGTTACCCCGTATTCGCCCCTCTATTTTATTTGGTATTATATTTTCTGGAATTCCCGCCAGGTGTCATAGTCTACATTATCCAGATCTTTGTACAGTTGCTTGAGTTCCATAATCATTCAAAGCACCAAAAATTATCCCGAGAACTCTTCTTTCCAATACTAGAAGCAGCTGTCCTGTTTTCTTTGTGAAGGTCCACGTCTCGCAGCCAAAGTAACCACTGGTCGAATGAGTGTTTTATAGAACATAATTTTCGTATTCCTCTGCATAAGTTTGGATCTTAAGACAGAATGTAGGGAATAAGTAACTTTGTTACCCTTCAGAATACGATTTCTGATACCACCTGATGATTATTTTCTTCTTCAAGCCTACGTACGATGCAATACGATCATCATACGTACATACACTATAGGCTAAAAGTTTAAGATCACCTTTAAAATCTCCCATAACTTCTTTTAATTACCGAATTTTCATTATTCTCACTGGATAATAATTATTGTTTATTCAACTTAATATACTGTATTTATAACTTCAAAAATAGCTTTACAATTGTTACCGAAGACAAAAAGGAAAATAATACGAATTAAAATTTTTAATGAATCCAAGATATGTTAAAATGTTATACGAGGGTCGTTCAGTCGTTCAATACGTCCTTAGAAAAAGATAGAAAAACAAATTATTTAAGTAGTAAGTTTTAATCACCACTAGAAAGCCACTTATTTCTATTTTTCTAAATAAACAAAAGTTTCTTGCTTCAATCGACAATAAAAATGATTTTTTTCTTTTTTTTGTAGTATGTTACTGTCATTAAAAACTATTATTAACTGCACAAAAAAATATATATACTTCCTATCTTTGCTTTATATATAGAAATTAATATATTTTATTTTTTAGATTCGTTTTGAAAACGGGGAAACGTTAACGTTAAAAGTTTGTATTTATTTTACAACATTTTTATATTTTTAAAATGGTGTTCGTTAGGCAAATTTATTACAGAAAATAATCACTGAGAAATTCGTCTCCATTTGGTTTTTTGTTTTTTACCCAGTGATTCTTTATTTACATAAGAACAGATTATTTTTGAGTTTTAGATCGTGGCGAAAAACCCAAAAAAAAAAGAAAAAAATATATAAACACGCCACAACCACTCAGACATTACTTAATAAAAATGAAACCATGTGATGAATATAACTAAAACTTTGACAGTTTTTGGTGAATAATGATACTTACTAAAAACAAACCATTTTCGATGCTAGGAGCGCCATCTCTTGGATTTTCTAAGGACTTATTGAACGACTTTCGTAAATACAACCGAATTCTTGTTTTCACTTTGATGTCAGTAGCAACAACAAAATTAGATACTTTGATACTATTTATTGTATATGAAATATCATTCAGTGGCATTAAGGGGTAACACCACTGTAATAAGCAAAAAAAAGGGCTTTTTTAACAATTTTTCTTTGGATGGAAGAAAAGGTTATAAGAATAATAATAATTAAGGTTATTAGGCATATATTTAAGTATAGTACAAAAATGTATTATCAAAAAATATTAAAAAATGGCGACACTGGAGTCATTCCCGCGAGACATGTCGAATTTAAGGCGCTTTGCGGCGTGCAGTGTAACGGGTACAAAATTTGAATCTGGAAAAAAAATCACTTAATCTACATGTTTATAGCTAGTGAAATACGTAGGGGATTTTAAAAACATTGATTTTTGTGTGATTAGCGAGTATCTAAATAAAAAACGTTAAATTTTCAACAAAAAAAGGTCAATTATTTGTTAATAAATAATGTTTAAATTAACTTATCCAAAATTCCGTGCGTATTTCACTTCAAAATGTTATTTTAAAGTTAATGTTAAAAAGTCGCATGAAATGAATGAAAATTGTTGGAGTTATGCTGCGTACCGTTGCGTGAAAATTAAGTTTCGAGAAAAACGCGTTTACAGTTTTGAAATGTGTTTGTTTTGAAATATACATGAAACAATCCAAAATCCAACTGTTTAACAATGTTTACCATTAATTTGCTATACCAGGACCATAAAACTGCCATATATTTAAATATTCTTCCTCATTCTCTTTCTTTGAACAGTTTATTTTATCTTTCGCTGCATCTATCACAGACATCTCCGCGTACTTGATCCGCTTAGCATCGGCTTCTAGGCAAAAATTGTATGATTGGACGCCAATATCCTTCCCCAAAACTTTCATAATGCGAAGAATATTAGTCAGGCCATTATTAAAAGTTCGCACAGCAATATCGGTCGCTATATTCAAGAATTTTTTGCCACTTTAATAAGATTTTGGAACCAAATTCCAAACAGTAGCCTTAAAACTTTCGTTGCTATTTTGCGTGTAGCCGCTCACACAACGGTTTAGCAACTCGTCTCGGCAGAGATCCTCATAAATCGGTTCGATGGTTTTAAAAACTTCCTTAGGAAGTGGCGGTGATTTTGATAATACATTTCGACAATTTGCAAACGCTGCCCTGATGTTAATCTTTTGATGATGTGCCAGGTTATTGAGACTCAGATTTACGGACTTGCGCGCAATCTCCCAGTTCATTCGACAGCGACCCCTATAAATTGAAAGGATGGACGGGGCTCGTCAAGAAAATAAAACTGAAAAATTTTTCGATCAACTTTTGAAAGATTAAAAACGTTCAGTAATTTTACAATTTACAGTGTCCAAGAGAGGAAAAAATTCTTTAACTTTGAAGTTAAACCTGTAATATTTTGCTAATTCGCCAAAGTGCCTTTTAAATTTTGACTGTCTACTAACCGGAAACATTGCTTCTATATTCAATCTTCTTCGTTTACTTCGAAGAAACTATCTCTTAGCGTATTCACTTTAGAAACAATGTTTTGGGGAACTACTGTTGCTCTTTCAAAATCCATTTCGGTCCCTTAAAGGCATTTCGAGGCAACATTCATGTGTGTGAACACTATAGATAAAAGCACAGTTACAAATGCAAACTGGTAGCTATCCAGAAGTTTTGTGAGGCGCTTTGCCTCTGATACCTGATCCGTTTTTTTGCTCCTTAAAAAAATTTCTATCAGGGCTTTCATAACATCAAGGTATCATAACTTGATTGCTAAAATTGTGTAATGACGAGATGACCACCTTGTGGGATTAAGTTTTTTCAGTGTTTCCTCAGATTCACCTGTTAAAGATATCCATACGTCCCGTCGGTTAGTACTCGGGTCGAAAAACACATATATAGATATTTTTATCAATTTTTCATTCAATACTATAAAATAGTTCGCTAAATCTCTAACGCCTCCAACCGCGTCATTTTTATGGGACAAATCCCATAAAAGATTCCTTAATTTCTACTTTTTTCTTTTCCAAAACGTCTTCCACTTGACTTCTTTGATTATCTAGTACAGCTTTAGATAAATCTACTTATCGTACTACAAAACTCATCTGGCCTTTCGTAGACAGATCTGGTGTTGTGTCAATTATGAACTGATAATTTGATTTTGTCATGATTTAAATACTTCGTATGTCCTTTTGGCGCACTTAAAACTTGCGTCATAGAATCGTACTTGACTAATAGCTGCACAGTTGATAAAAAAATTCCCATCGTAGATTTTGCTATGCTCTTTTCAACTTCTAAATGCAAGAGCATTTTTTGCGAGCATTATAGTTAAATCAATGAGCCTCTCCAAGACCAGATTCCAAAATTTTTACTCATTTTTTTTCTGAATCAATAGTATCATTTAATCTTTTTGTCTCTTCCCACTGATGTTAGTTCCCAAGTTATACAGGCCAAAATATGCTGTTCAGATTTGGCGTGTTTTGTTATTTTTTTAGATAAACTCTGCCAATCTTTAATACCAGTGACCCGTCCACTTTTTTGGGTATTTTTTTAGTAAACAATTGTATTGCTTAACTCAGCTTGGTTTAAAATAAAAACAGTTATTCCACGAGGAACGTTGCAATGCAACATTTAAAATTCAATTAGTGTAGTTATTAAATATAAAATATTATTTCTATTTTTCCATTTTTCCTTTTGGGCCCCCCGGGGCTGTGGGTCCCCACGCATTGCAGGGGCTCAGATCAATTTTTTCCTTCTCAATCAACACATTTTTTAAAAACTTGTGATGAAAATTTTATTTTTCTCACTGTCAAGTCTAACAGTACCATAAATATTTTAATTCCCTAAAAACATTATACAACATTAATTATTTTTTCTGGTGGCGTTATACTTAGGATCATTATCCTGCATTGCCCAAACTAATGTTTCAAAGCTGGTTTAACGTTCCTCGAAAAAAATTCCGTATTCGGATTTCTCCAAACAAATATCCATCCATATGACTCCATAATATAATATCCATCCATATACTAACTCTCATCTGAAAATATAACATTTTTTCCAAAAATCTATTGATTTATTTAAATAAAGTTTTGCAAACTCAATGCTTTTTTGCAATTAAACTCACCGACATTTCTTACAGATTGAAGATTGAATGGGGTCATCGGATGTTGAAGCCATCTCTTCTGCTATGTTCGAAACTGAAATGTTAGGGTTTTTTTTTCAACTAACTCGTCATTTTTCGCTTTCAGTGAACCACTGATGTCGACTTGACTAGTTTGGTAACAATAAAATGTTCCTAACCGGAGTAAAACTAATTCCTAATCTGTCGCGTATTTTATGAAAACGCAATTATTTGCAATGTAATTTAAGAACTTGGTTTTGTTTATGCATAAATATATATATATATATATATATATATATATATATATATATATATATATATATATATATATTTGTAAAATTTCGACGTTTTGGCTTCCACCTTAAAGCCATTATCAAGAAAATGTAGTTGATTTGCCCTGAGGCCTCAATCTGCCACTCCACAATTAGAAAAGGATACGTAACAACTTTTCTAATTGTGAACCCTAGGGAGTAAGCAGATTGAGGCCTCGGAGCAAATCATCTAGATTCTCTTGATAATGACTTCAAAGTAGAATATATATATATATATATATATATATATATATATATATATATATATATATATATATATATATATATATATATGTATATATATATATATATCTATATATATATATATATATATATATATATATATATATATATATATATATATATATATATATATATATATATATATATATATTTATATTTATATATTTATATTTATATATTTATATTTATATATTTATATTTATATATTTATATTTATATATTTATATTTATATATTTATATTTATATATTTATATTTATATATTTATATTTATATATTTATATTTATATATTTATATTTATATATTTATATTTATATATTTATATTTTCATCCTTAATTTTTAATTTTGTTTCTCCTTCGTCTCAACATTTACTCACAATTTTTTCCCTCCAACGATTTTTTTTTAATATTTAGTAAAAACCAAAATACATTATTGAAAGATAAGTTGAATGCTTTAAGAATTGAGCGAAAAAAGCATGATCAAACGTATTTATTGGTATTTACTCAATAAAGTTTAGTAAGCATTTTACCAAAGGACTGCTTAGTATCAACGTTTGTCAGTCACCCTCCCAAACAAGACGCATTCAAGACAGTGCAGTGACTATTGCATTTTCAGCTTTATGAATCACAGATTGAGGGTATTGCTCAAAATTCCTAGTAGAATATATAGGAAACTAGAACAAGAAGTAGGAATGTAGTTCGAATTTTGAATGATTCTTGAACTCGTGAAGCACTTTTTGCTTTTAATGTTCTTGTTCAGGCATGTTTGGATATAAATCAGTATATATTTGCCTACTTTAGAGACCACAACAAAATATAAAGGGATGTATTGGATGACTGTAAACTCCTGGATGCGAAACTTGATGGAGTGGGCATGAGTGCTCGTCTTTCCAACTTTTCAGATCGACCAACTTTCAAACTGCGAAACGGAGAGAGTACTTGAAGAAGAAGAATTGGAAAGAGGAAGTGCCATGGTTTAGGAGAATATTGAAGCAAAATTGGTTTGAGCAAAATTATATCAAAATTGGACTCGCCTGTTGTCTGTCCAGAATTGAATATCATTGAAAATATTTGAGGGATGCTTTCAAGGCAAATTTATAGTGAACCAAGGCAATTTCCAAAGGAAGAATTTCGGCAACAAACAATAAAATCCTTGCATTACCAAAAATATTTTTTTATTTATTATGAAGTGGAGAGACCACAAAATATTAAAATGCTGTTGTTTTCTTCTCACAAACTTTCTTCTGCTATAAAACTGAGGATATTCCTAATATTTTGACGCATCTAAAATTCATTAAAAAAAAAATATATCAATTTTTTGAGAAACGTTCCTGGAAATTTTGAGAAACGTATTCAATTCAATTTTTATAACGAGTAAAAATTCGTTTTACTGCAGTTTTCACATTAATGTGTTATTTTGAAAAGTCAAGGGTGTCTAACATTTTGATATATATTTTTTGGGTTTTTTTGGTTTTTGGTTTTTCGCCACTATCTAAAACCCAAAAAATATCAAAAATACCTGTTCTTATGTAAAGAAAGAATCACTGAGTAAAAACAAAAAACCAAATGGAGACAAATTTCTCAGTGATTCTTTTTTGTAATAAATTTGCCTAACGAACAAAATTGATTGTTGTCAATGTATGTATCGTTGACATATACAAAAAATATATTTACTTTCACTCGTTACTTTATATATTACAAATTAAGTTAATTTATTTTTTAGTTTAGTTTTGAAAACGGGGGAAGAGTACCCTCCGAAACGTTAACGTTAAAAGTTTGTAAATTTTTTATAACATTTTTATATCTTTTAAATTTTGTTCGTTAGGCAAATTTATTTTAAAAAAGAATCACTGAGAAATTTGTCTCCGTTTGGTTTTTTGTTTTTACCCAGTGATTCTTTCTTTAAATAAGAACAGGTATTTTTGATATTTTTTGAGTTTTAGATAGTGGCGAAAACCTCAAATCAAGGAAAAAAAATATATGAACACGCCACAATCATTCAGACATTAACATTTTGACACTGAGTGGAAGTGAAATTTATTAATTTTTTTATCCTTATGAAAAGTTGCACAACAGGTCCGTGGAGTATATAAAAAAATTTCAAAAACAAGAAGAATTTTTCCGTACTCCAATCAAATATTACGCATTCCTTCAACCGCCACTAAGACGTCAGCAAGTGTCTCCCGAGATCGGATTCTGGCCTCAAGCCGTCATCAGTCTGGATCGAGCTAAATATTCAGAAAGCAGCTGAGGTTGTACCAGTGGTCATTCATACCAATGGCTTAAGGCTGCCAGAAATAGCACTCAAGAGACACTTGCTGGCGTTTTAGTAGCGTCTGAAAGAATGGGCAATATTTTCGTAGAGCACGGATCAATTGTTCTTGTTTTTAAATATTTTTATCGTTACATAATACTATCATGGTGTACACAAAAAGTACAAAATCCAATCAAATATATTATTCAGTCATTATTTTGTTCCTCGGTATACAGGGTGTCCCGAAACTCAACGTCAAGCGGGTGCCGGGCGAAAGACCAGGTTATACCAGTTGCTATTAATCGCAGTCACAAATCAAACAATGCCCGTTGTTAATTTAGTAAAAAAAGTTTCATTGAGTCGTGGTTTAAAAAATTATGTCAGCTAACTTTAACGCTTTATTAAACTTGCAGAGATTTACCACTAAATACCAAATCAGTTTTTTTTAACTTCTCGGTGCACGTTTCGCTAACCATGTTAGTATCATCAGGAGATAGTTTAATCTAATAATAAAGATTAAATTATCTTCTGATAATGCTAACATGGTTAGCGAAACGTGCGTCGAGAAGTTAAAAAAAGTGATTTGGTGTTTAGTGGAAAATCTCTTTAAGTTTAGTGTTTCACACCAAAGGTTCCAATAGAAGAATTGATTAACACTTTATCTTTAAAAAAAAATGTATTACGCTACCCTGGGCAGGTTATTTCAAGAGATGGCCTGTTTAGTTAAGATTTCAAAATGGTACAAGTGGTACTTTTATTTCCACAAAAAGTATTATTGCTTAATTTTTTACGAAAGGACCACATTTCAAAAAAACTCATACCATGATAATCAATACTTATACTCGTCTCTCTCTCTAATTCGTCGTCGAACAGCGTCGCTATCTATCTCACTCTATCACATCTGTCCATCTAAAATATTTTTTGTAGAAAGAAAAGTGCCAATTGTTTTGAAATCTTGATTATATGGGCCATCTTTTGAAATAACTTGCCTAGGATAGTGTGATATATTTTTTTAAGATGAAGTGCCAAAGTTAGTTGACATAATTTTTTAAACCACGACCCAATGACACTTTTTTTACTAAATTAACAATGTTCATTGTTTGATTTGTAACTGCGATTAATCGTATGGTTATTTAGGATCACGTCATAAAAAATAACACTGAACAAATTGGAAAATTTGTGACCACAGTATTTAAAGATATTGTCTAGGGTGTCCAATTTCAAGATTTTCAAAAATATTTCTATTATCACTTAAAATGTGACATGGATTTTTTTTATTATTTTTACCAGAACTGGTATAACCTGGCCTTTCGCCCGGCACACGCTTAATATTGAGTTTCGAGACACCCTGTATATAGCCATATTGAATAATTTATAATTTTTTCGCAGCAGCCAATTCATCTAACATCACAAAAAGTAACATTAGCATAATCGTCTTTTAATTTCCATACAATGAACAGAACATAATTAAAAAATATTGTTATTTGTACAGAAGCAAGTTTATAAATCACTTCACATTATTTTACTTTTAACCTTGCATTTTTACCTAAAAAAATACCGGATTTATTTTGAGAACTTAACTATAGTTAGTCAACTGTTCCCTGACTCATTCAGTTATTGAATGTTCTTTTTTTTGGATTTAGTCATAGATTAGATCAGCATTACATTGAGACAATTTGATTGCAGTAAAGATAACTTTTACTGTAATGGATCGCATAGTTATGAAATAAAATATAATTTTTACGTAATCGAGAAAACATCAAGAGCAACTTAATACTGTTGATGGTTAAACTTTAAATACATCATTTCATATAAATACCGCTGCGCTGAAATGATACAGTTTACCATAGAGTGTACATGCCTATGATACAGTTTGGAAGCATGGCTTGTTTTATAAGTTTTTGAGGGTGATTCCTAATATAGATTTGGTTCGTTTACTACATAACATGCTTTGTAATAGACAATTTCAGGTCGTAATGGCTGGACAGATTTGCAGGGTGAGGGAATTTCAAAACGACCTACCTCAAGGTTCTGTGCTAGCTCCACTACTCTTTAATTTGTATATATATATATATATATATATATATATATATATATATATATATATATATATATATATATATATATATATATATATATATATATCTGTCATATCATTCTGACGATATAATACTGGCAATCAGTAGAGACGTCATTGACAGCACAGAACAAATTTTAACAAACGATCTTAAAGTCCTAGAAGAATATTACCGCAAATGGAGACTGACCCCTCAACCCAAACAAAACTGAGTGTTGTTGTTTTCACCTAAATAATAAACTCGCCAATCAGCGGCTCACAATCTATTTTAACGGCACCCAGCTCAAACACAACCAAAACCCGAAATACTTGGGAATCACACTGGACCGAACCCTGACCTACAAACAATACCTCACTAATACAGCAGCCAAGGTACGAACGAAGAATAATATACTTCAAAATCTTTACGATTCAGCATGGGGTTCGACAGCATCCACACTCCAATGTTCGGCTCTGGTTCTGATTTACAGCACGGCGGAGTATGGAGCTTCGGTATGACTGGACAGTAAACATGTTCATACACTTGATACTCAATTGAATTGTACAATGTGCGATATTTCCGGATGTATTAAGTCTACACCTTTGAATATAAAACTACAGGAAGTAGCATTTGATTCTGTAAGTGGGACCAGAATGGTAGCTGGGCAGTGGCGTAGGACAATATGAATAAAAACAAGAAACTGATAAAAGTTTTTTAAAAGTTACTGTATTAAATTAATAAAGACTTACTATATACGCCGTAGAAGTGTTTAAAAATTTTAATTAATTTAAAAAGTCTATTTTTTCTAAGACTAAGAGTAAAGTGTCTTTTATATGGCCAATACGACAAAAAGTTATTAAGAAATTGAAATCTCCTGTCATAAAATCATATCATTTTCAAAATTGGTTAGGTAACATATATACGCCATCCAACGGGAGGTCGGCGGAAAACATGGATTGTTGGCTGTGGATAGGGTCTCCCTATTCTTGATGTTATGGTATATGTCGGCGTCCTGAAGAGTCTGAACCTCGAGAGACGAAACATATGTCAGCCAATTGAAGGGATAGGTGGGGCTCCTTCCCGGTCAAGCAACCAATAAAAGTGTTCTTATATATATATATATATATATATATATATATATATATATATATATATATATATATATATATATATATATATATATATATATATATATATAAATTTCAAGAGTAAATCCTATGAAAGATGTTTATCAAAATGATAAAATAAAAAAATTACATATTTTAAACAGTCCACTTCAATTGTTGGAACAGCATTTGGTAGTAGTCTCACTTTTACCTTAGATGTTGATCAAAACAATCCTCAGCAAAATGATGGGAACATAAAAATGTACTGCGGTTTGGAATAAAGTCTGGCTTTTTAATAAAATTAATCCACTGTATTCTTCTATTTGGAATCTTTGGAAAATCTTGAAAAACGATAAACTGGTTTAATGACATGAAATCCAAATCAAAATGGAAGTAACATTTACGTTTATTAGTACAATAATTTCTGAAAAGAAAGATTTTTTTCATAGATTATATGAGTAAAATAACATGTTGTTTTATATGTATCAAACGAAAACTAAAAAATAATCTGAATTTTTAAGACCCAGTATCTCAGAAAACTAAACATTTTATAACATACGTTAAAAAATTAAGTTCTAAAAAAAGATAATCACTATCTTGAATAACATTATAATTATATTATTTTACCTAAATCAATTTGACTACGCCTATGCATACCAGCCGATATGTTGGCTTCATAACCTTAAAATTTCTTTCAAGCAAAATTTGTGTTTATTTCTAAATAATTGACAAATTTAAAATTGAAAGCACTTGCCTATGTAATGTTACTCCTGAATTTTGATTTTTTCGTGTCAGGGAACAACCACAAGACGCACCATATTTTGTGTGTTTACCTTACTTCCGATATTATTGCTTTTATTGTCGATATAGTAAGTATTAATATGCGTTTAAAATAGAACACACAGAGTATTCCGGTACCCTTATTCGGCACTTATTATTGATTAAAACACACTAAAATTGCACAAATCTACTATTGAACTTCTAAGTTGTTGACACCAACTACCAAAATTCCAAAAATGAGTCATCTGTGGTGTTTCCATATAGCCATTTCCGTCTCTATTTATATATTCATTAAGATAGGCAAGGCCCATATTCACGGCAAACCAACATATTCACTTCCAACACTCACACTTATATTGCCCCGCCACATCTTGAAGGCAGGAACTTTAAGCCAATATAGAAAAATTGTCGAAGCCCCCGAGTCATACCTCAATGTCGATATCCTAATCATCGTGTCAACTTCACATTACATTAAAAAGCAAACCAAACTACAGTAAATCTGGCCGTGCATAATTATTCCACAATTTGAGAATCTGTTTCTTTTTCACGTATTAATATCTTCAGAGTATAGTCTAGTTCTCCAGAAATGTGTCGATAAACTAGCTCTAGCTATTTTTTTAATAATATAATTTTTTAAATATTTTTTAATTGGTGTTTTAAATGTGAATGTGTATTTCCATAACAAAATAAATTTCTTTAATAATCAAAGTATTGCCCATCGTTAGCTATTACTTTTTTTCGTCTTTCTGTCAAAGAATGGATTCTGCGCCAAAAGAACTTTTGGTTTTTTGATGCGAACCATTCTTCAAGCCAGATTTTCACTTGTTCGTAAGAATGTGTTATTCTGAAAGTTCGTGCTGCATCGATCAAAATAAGTGGTAATCCGAAGGAGCAAAGTCCGGTGAATACGGCGGGTGGGCTAGGACGTCTCATTTAACGTCACGGTAAAAAACGACTTTATCATGCCCTTGGGCGTATTCTGACCATTCTGCCTTCAATGATCGGTTCAATTTGATCAGTTATTGTCGGTATGGATCACCAGTAATCGTTTGACCAGATTTCAATGGTTCGCAATACACAGCTCCCCTACTATCCCACCAACTACACAGCAAAGCCTTTTTTCCATATATATTTCACACAGGTGGTGATGTTTAAGGCTGGTCTGGATCTACCCAAGGTTTTTTATACTTTGGTTTGTCAAAATTGATCCACTTTTCATCAACTCGATAGATAAAACCTTTTCTGTGTGGCAA
The DNA here is from genome assembly GCA_031761425.1 of Cosmopolites sordidus. Classification (NCBI taxonomy): domain Eukaryota; kingdom Metazoa; phylum Arthropoda; class Insecta; order Coleoptera; family Curculionidae; genus Cosmopolites; species Cosmopolites sordidus. The sequence continues at coordinate 50,064 of JARFXV010000784.1, read as the reverse complement.
GTAAAATTTCACAAGTGATTGTTCGCCTTTTATTATTTCTTTCCTTGAATTAAAGGATATATATGTTCGGAAATGGTGAATTGGTCAACATACAATGCTTCTGCCAATTGTTTCAACGTATGAGTTGAGTCTTCAGGAGAGTGGATAACATCATGGGCAGCCTATGTCATTATTAGTTAAGTTTTATTACCAAATTTGTCAACTACTGTACTATACAAAGTGTTAAGTGTACAGAATAATTAAGATTACCAAGCTTGCTATTTATGTATCCAGAATTCGCAACAATGGTGTTTCCATCTGATAAATACATCGTAAAGTTTGACATTGTTGACTGTATACGTACTCAGAACGTTTTGTCATACGAACGTTATTTGTGTTGTTTAGTGACTTGAAAATTTCATCTCGGTCAAAAAAAAGAATTAACTTGTGGGAATTTTCGTGGGATGATTTACTACGACTTTCGACGTGTGTCGACAACAGTGCATTGATCAGCACACTTCCACTTTTGGCGTTGAAGCACCATCTCAAACCCGTTTATCACTGGTTTAGTGAATTCAATCGTGGTCGTTGTTCGCTCACAGACTTTTAAATAAAGAAGGTCGTCAACAATCGGTTGTTGTGCCAGAAGACATCGATATTGTCCGCGAACTGATAAAGCAAGATCGTCATGTGACATACCGTGAGATTGAGGCATCCTTGAGCATTAGTATGACAAGTATACCCGAATATGAGCCCGAAAATAAGCAGCAGTCGTCTGTATGGGTCTTTCAAAATGAGCCAAACCCAACAAAAGTTGTTCGCTCAAGAAACACTTAGAAGCAAATGGTCGCCTATTTTTTTGAGATAAATGGGCATGTAGCTACAGTGGAACTAGAGAATCGGTCAATTCTGAATGGTACACAACCATTTGGTTGCCAGAAGTCTTTGAAGACATAAGAAAAAACAACCAGCGACGCTGGATCATTTTTCACCAAATCAACGTTTGGCCGCTCAAAACATCAAATTGGTCCATCAATTCCAAGTCATCCGCCGTACAATCCTGATTTGGCACCCAATGATTTATTTTCCGTCCATGAAGAATCAACTACGTGACCAACGATTTTCAACGTCAGAAGAAGCGGTTGAAGCATTCAAAATGCATGTTTTGGAGATACCTCAATCGGAATAGAAAATGTGCCGTGAAAATTGGTTCAATTTATGCAACAGTGTATCGATCATCACGAAGAATATTTTAAAAAATAACAAAACCATTTTCAATGATAAATATTTGTTTTTATTTATTATTCCGGATACATGAATAGCAACCCTCGTACAGTACTGTTTCAACGTTCTACAACAAATTGGTTTGGATGTTTGAGGTGCACATATAGAATAATTTTTTAGTGCTTCTGAATTTTAAATTCAAATTAAACAACAACCAAATTAAATGCCTTAAAAATATTTATTTTATGTGAAATAAGATTCAGTGGCATTAATGTTTACAAACAATTTCGGAAAAATATTTGTGGCTGCTATATCTGACAAAGCGCATTCTGTCAGTCCCATTTCCGCCCACAATTTCAAGCAATTTGGGTCTTACGTCCGCAATTGTCCGAGTTATGTTGGCTCCCAAGACGTGAATAGTTGACGGTTTGTCAGACAGATTTACAGACCTGCGCGCGGACACACTAAAAAATCACCCTTTATAAAAATAACACCTGAATTAGCAGGAAAGCATATTATTCTAGAACGTTCTGTTTGTGGGGATAACACTGCGTGACTGAAGATATTGGGGGTGATATTCCTTGATAAAGGTGATTGCAATTGATATAATTATTAATGCTGATGTTGTAAATCTGCATGCATGGGGTCGGGTGAATCATACTGTTGATGCGTGATATGTTGCGATACGTGATATGTAACTGTGACTATGTTATAAGGGCATCCACTGCGAGAAAACGATACACACTAAGCGAGATAAATTTCAAGAAAAATATATAGGATGGATCACCAAAACCGTAAAAACAATATTTTTTTTAAACAAAATGTTATAAACTTTTGCACATTTTTAGGGACAAATCCCTAAGTATGATCGTGTCAAATATAAAGAATCGCATTTGAAAAAACAGAATTTTCATTTTTGTCACTTGCCGGTTACTTTAGGAGAGGTTCGCACAATGGCAATTGCACAAAGAGCAAATATGAGTTTTCTTTTAGAGAGCACTAAATCGCAATTTCAACGTCAAAAAGAAATACGAATCTACACTCCTGAAGGTCAGCGAAGCGAGTCACTATTGGTTACTATTTTAAAATCGTGTCACTTTTCTTACTATTTTCGAAATTCGGTCACTATTGTCACTATTTTAGAGCTCAGAAGTGGTTAGAAAAGTGTTCGCCCAAATTTCGTCCCCATGACAAGGAAGCTTCTGTCCTAATCCCGAAAACAGGCCAGAGATGAAGAAAAACGCCGTCAAAGGGAGGCGAATGAGCAGCAACAACAAGTAGACAAGAAAAACAATCGTGAGTCTCGAAAAGAAACTCGAAAGAGAAGCAGGAGGCAGAAAGAGAACAGAGGAAAGCCGCCGACCAACCATTGGAAGACGCAACCAAAAAGATTGCATTGATGCATTGAAGAAGAACGATATGACAGCGGCGAAGGTGGCTCAAGGAATGCTAGCAGGGACGAAGGCTAGGAGAGAGACGGCTGAGACAAGAAAAGTGCGCCACTGCAGAAGAAAGTAAAGAGAAAATCAACAACTTTACTTCAGAAGTTATTTCAAAATCACACCGGCAAGAGAAGAAAAGGACCCGAAGACCATGAAAACCCTGACGACCCTGACCCGGCCCCTCTGCCTTAATTTTATAATATAATATTAATAATCGTCAAAATCATCATAATTATTAATAATAATATAATAATAATAGTACAAATTACTTTAATCTTAATAAATTTCTTATCCTTTTATTGTAGCATTTGTCTTGACCTTCATTTACTCCCCATATCTTACAAATTTCTCATGGAAATGCTGCAAATGAGCTCTGAAATGGTGAAAAAAAAATACTAGTTTTCACAAAAGTTTCTAAATTGGTTGGGAAATTGTCACTGTTATGTCACTATTTCTGTGAAAGATAAGTCACTATTCTACTATTTTTGACCCTCTGAAGCGCTGATAACCCTGCTGAAGGTTGGAGTCCAGTTATGAGATTGGCACGTGGTCATTCACAACCTTTTAAAGTGACAACACTGATCCATGATGATTTTCTTAACTTTAATTTCGGTGAGTCACAATTCGTAACTGATAAACGTAGCCTAATCCCGCGAGCCCACCATTAATTCTATCAGAAACTTCCAACAAGATCATCCACAACAGAAAGAGGCCCTGGTTCAGAGTTTGATGAACAAAGTAACTGCTAAGTAGCGTTAAATTTTTGAAACATTTAATTTTTTCATTTTATTAGTTGGTTGATTCTTTTATTGGTGTTAGTTGTGTTTTACATGCGTTTTTTAGTTAAATAATAAAAACCTAATAGATATTTCCGTTAATAATGTCGATATTGCTCTGACATTACTAAGACATTTGTTGGTATGAACTAACGACGTCTATGGCGTTTTGGAGGATAAACATATTGCATCAAAAGCCAGTTCATTATTAATTGTCATTGTGCAAAAAAACATAGTTTTTCATAACTTTGAATATGTCGAATTATGTACCAGAAAAAGACGGTTTGCGGGGAAGTTTAATAACCTTATTTCATTTGAAAAAAAACGGCTGCTGAAAGTTATCGATTGTTAGTTAAAGCTTATGATGAACATATCATGACCCAAAAAACTTGTGAACGATGGTTTAAACGCTTTAAAAGTAGTGATTTTGATATAAAAGACAAGGAGCGTCGAGGACAGCCGAAAAAGTTTGAAGATGCAAACTTGCAAGCATTGATGAAGACTCAACTCATACGTTCTTGAAACATTTGGCAGAAGCATTGAATGTTGCCCAATACATCATTTCCGAACCTTTGGAAAGCACACTTTGCACATTGGGAAAGATCCAGAAGGAAGAGATATTGAAATTGAAAGACGAAAAACCACTTGTGAAATTTTGCATCAAATTGTAACAAGTGATGAAAGGTAGATCTATTTTAACAACTCAAAGCGCAAAAAATCATGGGTAGACCCAGGCCATCCTTCAACATCACAACCAGTGCGCAATATATATGAAAAGAAGACTTTGCTGTGTATTTTGTAGGATATGGGGGCGGGGGGTAGCTGTGTATTACGAACTGCTAAAACCTGGTAAAATGAGTACTGGCGATCAATACCGACAACAATTGACAAAATTGAATCGAGCTTTGTAGGAAAAACGACCATAATATGCACAAAGACACAATAGAGTCCTTTTACAACATGACAGTGACCGACCTCATGTTGCATAATGTCTAAAAAACCATTTGGAAAACGTTAAATGGGACGTCCTATCCCATCCAGCGTGCACGAGACTTAGCCTCTTCGGACTACCACTTATTTCGACCGATGCAGCACGGACTTTCAAAACAACACTTATATTCTTACGAAAGGAGACGAATGAGCAGTAACAACGAGTAGACAAGAAAATCAATCGTGAATCTTCGAAAAGAAACTCTAAGAGAAGCAGGAGGCAGGGAGAGAACAGAGGAAAGCCGCCGACCAACCATTGGAAGACGCAACCAAAAATATTGAAAATGCATTAAAGAAGAACGATATGACAGCGGCAAATGTGGCCCAAGGAATGCTAGCAGGGACGAAGGCTATGAGAGAGAGGGCTGAGAATTACTACAAGGAAAGTGCGCCACTGCAAAAGAATGTAAAAAGAAAATCAACACTTATATTCTTACGAAGAAATGAAAATTTAGCTTGATGAATGGTTGGCCCCAAAAAAATAAAAGTTCTTTTGATGCGGACTGCATTATAAGACAGAAAGATAGGAAGAAGTTATAGCTGACAATGACCAATTCTTTGATTATTAAGATAATTTATTTTGTTATGAAAATAAACGCTCAAATTTTGCAAAAAAATCAACATTTACCGAAACACCTATTACAAATTATCACTTTTCTACATAATACATAAAGAATATTTTTAAATAAAAAACCAAGATTAATAGCTAAATTTCCTAAAATAGCTACAAATAAACTTCATAAATCAGGAGTTCATTTAATAAATCTAAAAAACTAAATCTTTTAGAGAGCCTAGGAATTAATAAAAGAAAAAATTTGGGTATTTTACTTAATGATTAGGTAGAGTTGAATGGTTCACCCTTGTTAAACTTATATTACTCTAGATATTGAGACGCAGGACTCCCACTATCATCATTTATGGTTTTATTAGATTAGTTTAGGTAGAAACTGCTTTTCGTACTGTTAGTTTAATTTAGTGTGTATTTGAAAAAAACACTGTGTATCGAAACAATTGTCAAGCGTACAAGTTTTACAAATTTATATAGTGGAAATTTAGATATTAATCTTGGTTTTTTATTTAAAATGAATTTCCATCCAGTATCGGCTACCTCAGTTAAAGAATATTTTTTGTGCAGTTTATAGAATTAACTAAAAAAAGTGGCATTTAGTTACGTATTCCGCTCACATGAGAACCTCGATGTCAGCATCACCTCAAGAGTAGAGTTACATATTTCGTTCGCATGAGAACCACGATGTCAGCATCACCTTGGGAGTCATCACGCCACCAGATGGTCCCGTGAGAAACGCAACCTAAACGTATTTTTAAGTATAAATATTACCTCCAAATTTAATATTGTTAATTCTTAGTTAAGCTGTTGAGTTTAAAAGACCTATTTTGTAAACCATTTTCGAAATAAAGTTTTTAAAAACAAAGTCTGCCGAAAAAGTTCTTTAAGTGGCGCAGTCGGTAGGATTGCACAAGTGTTTCACGAACGAGCCAATTGAGGACGACACCAAGAGACACAACAGTTGGAGCCAATCCAGCAGTGCAATCAACAGAACCAGAAGCAGACAGCAGCACAGCCGAGAATTCGGGAAGGAAGAAGCAGATCAACAAAGGTTAGTGCCAATTCCTTTTACCCTCCTGACCCTCTGATTAAGGTACTCAGTTGGAATAGTTAGGGAAGTGTATTTCACACAAAAAACCAGTGTATTGAACACATTAGGGTTAGAAATTAGGTTAAGAAAGAGGAACAAAAATATATGACAGAAATTGACGATTTAGTAGCATCATTAGCATTAGCATTTAACGATAACGATTCTAAAATGCAGAAACAAAGTAAACAAACCCCCATTGACTGGGATTTATTCAAATCTAGATTAGAAAATATTAAACCTTTTAATGGTGACAGTAACGTTTTAAATAAATTTGTTACCAAATGCGATAAACTCGTAAATATATATAGGCAATTACAAAGTGAGGAATTAGATGCCCACATTTTCGATTGTATTCAGGAAAAATTAATCGAGAAAGCAGAAGTAATGGTTGGGAATAGAACAGAGCTGACAAATTGGGACGCTCTGAAAGCCGCGTTACAACAATGTTTTTCTGATAGACGCAATACGGACAATTTAGTCCAAGAATTAACACGAGCCAGACCATTCAAAGGTGAACACTTAATAAGTTTCGGAACCAGACTTCAACTTCTTCGAAGTAATGTTGCTCAGAGAATTAGTAACGATTTAAATTTGAGTGAACAACAGAAAATTTGCCACATTACTTACTATGAGAAAACGGCGTTAAATACATTCATAGCAGGTTGTACGGGAACCCTGAAAAATAACATGCATTTGAAAAAACTCGACACATTGGAAGATGCAATGGCTTATGTCGTTGAATTTGAAAATTTCGAAAAATTATATGGAAACCTAAACGCAACTGAAAAATACAGTAATAATCAATTTGCACCGAAACCAACAAATTTTTCAAATTATCCAAAATTCTCAAACAATCAAAATTATTCTAATCAAAACCCTTTCAATCAAAATCAATTTAATCAGAATGCTTTTAACCGAAACCCAAATTTTAATCAACAACAATATTCGACAATGGCAAAACCATTTCAATGGCCATCACAACCAATAAATGTGCAGCCCAGACAATTCGCACCTCAAAAATTCTTTACAAACCGGGAAGTTTTTGGACCTCCAAAAAATGTGTTTAAGCCCAAGAATATTCCACCTAGTCAAATGAGTAAACCAACACCCATGTCGATTAGTGTACGAAACAGTAACGGATTTAGCAGACAGCCAATCCGTAATCAATTCAACCATTTCCAAAACACATACCCCAATCAAAAACCGAATTTTACTTTCGAAGAACTTCACAACAACGAGTGTGAAGGATATCCGGTTGAAGATTATCAAGATTACTCGTACTACGAACCGAATGAAGAAACTCACCTTGATTATCATGTGAATAACTATGGTGAAGATGAACAACAAAAAAACGAAGAATTTTCAGAGAATGAAAACCTTAAAGAAATTGGAAATTTTACGGAACAAGCCCAGAACGAAGGCCAACCTTGACGGAAATAAACATTTCCTCTAATAACGCTTTACCATATATCGAAATTGGCTATCCTAAAATTAAACTCTTAATAGATACCGGGAGCTCAAGATCAATTTTAAGACCAACTGTCGCAGAAAAATGTTATCCAAACTGTATCTATCGAGCGAATAACATCATCAAAACAGCAATAGGTAGTGAAAACACACAATTTCAGGCAAAAATTCCAGCATTTTCAGAATTTAAACTAGATTATGAGATAGATTTTATTCTTTTTGATTTTCACGACTATTTTGATGGAGTAATCGGTCTAACAGATTTAATTAATATGGGATTGAATATAGATCTTTTAAATAAAAAACTAATTGGACAACAAATCGAAATTCCTTTTAAATACCGAAGACCTTCCGAAACAAATTTTTCTATTACCATAAATCCCAAAGAAAAAACTTTAAAGAAAATTCCAGTTAATATACGAGAAGGAGAAATCATCACCAACAGCGAAAAAATAGATGAATTGAACTTTCCATCCATTCTCTCTTATGCTCACGATGGTTATGCTATAATCGAAATTCATAACCCAACAAATAACTATATAACATTGACTCTCACTGAACCATTTCCTTGTCAATTATTTAAACCGCAAGAATTCGAATGTATGACTTTCGAACAAGTAAATCATAAATGTTCTCAACAAATACCAAGCAAAAAGGCACAGTTAAATCATCTAATACGCACCGAACATATGAACAAAGAAGAAGGAAAAGCAATTACGGCATTGTGCAGAGAATTTGAAGATATATTTTACCAACCAGGAGACAAATTAACATTTACATCAAAAATTAAACACGAAATAAAAACCACAGATAATATACCAGTGTACACAAAGACATACAGATACCCATACATTCACAAGAATGAAGTGTGCAAACAAATCAGCGAAATGTTAGAAAAGGGAATAATACGACCATCATCCAGTCCATGGTCATCACCGATATGGATCGTCCCTAAGAAGATGGACGCTTCGGAAAGACAAAAATGGAGAGTAGTAGTTGATTATAGAAAAATCAATGAAAAGACAATTTCGGACCGCTACCCTATTCCAAATATAACCGATATATTGGACAAATTAGGACGAGCCCAGTACTTTTCAACATTGGACCTAGCGTCTGGTTTTCACCAGATTGAGGTAGAAAAAGACTCCATAGAAAAAACGGCGTTCACAGTTGAAAATGGACATTATGAATTTTTAAGGATGCCATTCGGTCTGAAAAATGCTCCATCTACGTTCCAAAGAATAATGGACGAAGTCTTAAAAGAGCTACAGAACAAGATTTGTATGGTATTTATGGACGACATAATAGTAGTGAGCACAGGCTTAACGGAACATATTCAGAACCTTAAACTCATCTTTAAGAAATTGCGAGAAGCTAATTTAAAAATACAAATTGACAAGTGTGAATTTCTACGAAAGGAAGTTGAATTTCTAGGTCATATTGTGACACCTGAAGGAGTCCGACCTAATAAAAAGAAAATAGTTGCTATACAAAAATATCCCATTCCAAGAACGCAAAAGGAAATCAAAGCATTTTTAGGCTTGTTAGGCTATTACCGTAGGTTTATTAAGAATTTTGCCAAAATCACTAAACCGATGACTCTATGTTTAAAGAAAGGAAATAAAGTCGAACACACACAAGAATTCGTAGAATGTTTTAACACCTGTAAGAATCTATTAATTTCAGAACCAGTCTTAGCATATCCGGATTTCTCTAAAACCTTCGAACTGACTACGGATGCATCGAATTATGCAATTTCGGGAATTTTATCTCAAGATGGTCACCCAATTTGCTATGCATCCAGAACTCTAAACCCCGCCGAAATCAATTATTCAACAACAGAAAAAGAATTATTGGCTATTGTGTGGAGTTGTAAATATTACAGACCCTATTTATATGGCGCAAAATTTGTGATATACACCGATCACAAACCTTTACAATGGTTAATGTCGCTAAAAGAACCAAATTCTCGTTTAGTACGATGGCGACTAAAATTAGCAGAATTTGAATACGAAATTAGATATAAAAAAGGGAAAAACAACCAAGCAGCTGATGCTCTATCCAGGAATGTAGCAGAAGTCAATGCAGCAGAAACCGAATCAGTTTGTAATAATGCAGGCGACGCTGATGATATAATAAAAGAATTTCTATTAACACCTAGCGAATTACCAAACGTAGATCAAGTTACAATTGATGAAGTTATTCCACCGAAAATAAATATTATTTCGGACATTCAAATTAAACCACCAACTATTCATGAGAATAATAAAGAAGGAGTTGAAACAGTACACTCTTCAGCTGAAGATCCCATTTGCGGAATGCCAATAACTGAAAGAGCCATAAACATGTATAAAAATCAAATAATTGTCACAAGTGGAGATATAACCAAATTTCAACTAAGACAAGAACGAGTGTTCGAAAACAGCAGATTTTACTTAACTATTTCAAGTAGAGATCCAACATTCAGTATAGTCACATTCCTTAAAGAATATGTAAAACCGAAACAATTATACGCTATATACTTTAATAACCAAGAATGCGCACGTCAGTTTGCAATCACTTTGCAAAACCTTTTTAAAAACTCATCTTACAAGATATTACAATGCTCAACGTTCTTAGAAGATATACGAACAAGAGATGAGCAACAGGAAAAACTTACTCTACACCACACCACCAAAACATGCCACAGAGGTATGAATGAAATGAAAGCAGCATTCAGCACAAGATTTTATTGGCCAAAGATGTCAGATGATATTGAAAATTTCATTAATAATTGCGAGATATGCCAAAGAAACAAATATGATCGAAATCCACCCGTAATTAAATTTAATTTAACACCTACAGCATCAAGACCTTTCGAGCACATACACGTGGATACTTTTAGAATAAATTACGACGCCTTTGTAACAATTTTAGATTCATTCTCAAGATATGGACAAGCCTACCCACTCCGTAGTATTACAGGTACCGAAGTAGTAGAAAATTTGTATACATTCGTAACACATCACGGTCTTCCATTAAAAATAACCGCAGATCAAGGAACAGAATTCAAAAATAAAGACCTCGAAGATTTCTGTAAATTGTATAGAATTGAACTACACTATACAACCGCGAAAAACAGTAATTCGAACTCACCCGTTGAACGTTTTCATTCGACCATAATTGAAAGTTTTCGTTGTTTACGAGAAGAAAACAAAGACATGACAATACAGCAGTTGATGAGAAGAGCTGTAATGGGTTATAATAATTCAATACAAAGCGTGACCAAACTTACGCCCTTCGAAATAACAACAGGACACGTAAACACTATAAACCCTCTTGATCTAAACGACAACGCTATTATATCTAGCTATGTACAATCACATAAAGAAACATCGAACAAGCTATATGAGAAAGTAAAGAGAATAAATGAAGAAACCAAACAAAATGTAATATTGAAAATAAACGAAACTAGACAAGAACCTCCTGACTTTCAAGATCAAAAGATCGCCTACGTGAAAACGAAATATAGAAGCAAAGACAAACCAAAATTTAAAAAGGTACCAATAATTGATGAAACTGATACCAAAATAATAACAGACAAAACTTCATATCATAAAAGTACCCTCAGAAAACCTAAACCTAATGGAGGAAAATCTTTTCAGGATGAAGCAGGAAACAGCGACGATCCTGTTATACCTGGTCCTGCAGATCCACCTGACAAACGGGTCTGACATTCAAATCACCACGCTGGAGAACCCCATATTACCTATCCAACTGGGAAATTCCAGACTTATTTATAATAGACATACATTTATTCATTACGTAGATTTAAGACATTTAATCGATAAACTAAGTAATATTAAGGCTTATTTTCTTAAACTCAAGGAAAGTTTATTACCAGTAAATGCATCGAATAATATCTCTTATCATGCACTAGCGCAAAACCTACTCCTCAGAACCGAATACTTAATAGAAATTGCAACAAATAAAATCGAAAATTTACACCCTCACATTAGAAATAAACGAGGTTTTATTGATGGAATTGGAAAGATTAATAAATGGTTATTCGGAACCCTAGATTCAGATGACGGTAAACGATATGATGAAGCAATAGCAATTTTAGAGTCCAATCAGAAAACCATAGTTGACGAATTAAAATTACAGATTTCATTATCAAAAAATCTAATCGATAATTACAACGAAACTGTGGCAACTCTAAGTAAAAATCAAGAGTCACTGCAATCAAGTTTATATACATTACTCTCACCAGTTCAACAAACTATCAATAACATACAAGATTATCTAAGTTTCCAAGGAATTACAACGCAATTAAATTTAGATTGTCAAAATCTAATAATGTTTCTTGATAATTTGGAAGACGCTATTATGTTTGCCAAAGTAAACGCTCTACATAGCAGCATACTGTCAAGTTTAGAATTAAAAAATATGTTAAACTATTTAAAGAATATCTATAACAATTCGGAAATTCCAACATTCAAAAATTTATTGTCATACTATCAATTTTTTGGAATTCAAGTAGAATTTTTAGAAAGCAAAGTAATATTTGCCATACATGTACCGATACTGAGGCCTGAAACCCTTACCTTCTATCACATCTACCCAATTATCCAAAATCGAACCATCTTTATACCAAAATACCCTTATTTGGCACAAACCCCTATGAGAAGACAATTTATTGCTAATTCATGTCCAATTATCGAGAAAATACATTTCTGCATGGAAGAATTCCTACCCGATGACCAATGTGTGAACAGTCTAATAGCAGGACATCAAACTGGAAATTGTCCGACAATCGAAATTAATATTGAGGAACCAGTGACAGAGCAGATTACCAGAGAACTAGTTTTAATCTTACCCACCAAACCAGAAACAATGATTGCCAAATGCAACACCGATCAATATTTCGAAATATCGAAATCTTCACTAATTAAAATCCCAGAAGATTGCGAAGTTCAAATTAAGGAAAAGAAATTTCTAAATGACTTAAAGATTCAGAGAGGAAAACCAATTATCCTACCCGAAATAAAATGGTTAAAGTTAGATGGAACGAAAACTTCGATTACCTCGAACATTACCAAAATCAATATTGACGAAATATACCATCTGAAGAATATGGCAAATCAATTGAAGCCGATAAACCTCGATAACACTAATCATCGACAAACCACAAATTATATTGTTTTAGGTATTTGCATTGTCCTAACCATACTTGTAGTGATGATGCAAAGGGAAAAGTTGTATCCCTATTGGCAAGCTGTCAGAAGAAGGTCCAAGAAAAGCCACCCCCAGAGTAAAGTGGATTCGGAAAAACGTACCGTTGTTTTCGAATCTTAAGGAGGGAGGAGTTACGTATTCCGCTCACATGAGAACCTCGATGTCAGCATCACCTCAAGAGTAGAGTTACATATTTCGTTCGCATGAGAACCACGATGTCAGCATCACCTTGGGAGTCATCACGCCACCAGATGGTCCCGTGAGAAACGCAACCTAAACGTATTTTTAAGTATAAATATTACCTCCAAATTTAATATTGTTAATTCTTAGTTAAGCTGTTGAGTTTAAAAGACCTATTTTGTAAACCATTTTCGAAATAAAGTTTTTAAAAACAAAGTCTGCCGAAAAAGTTCTTTAAGTATTTATATTCAATTTTATGAAAATAAAATGATTTCAGAGTCGACTTGTTCAAAATGCGGATCACTAATAGAGCAAAGTATCGAATGTACCTTTTTGTTAAATAACAAATATTGATCAAATACTATTAGCAGTCTCTGAAAGTACGGCTAATAACAATTAGATGTAAGTGGTAAAATTAAATACAAAAAAGGCTGATCTTGTAGATAGCTTTAAATCAGTTCATTGAGCATTCTGATGTGATTTTCAAATTCGATACTTTACAGTTCACACGACGACTTCGGTGTGCCCCAAAACGCTCGCACACCTTCAATAACACATTTAAATTCATTTAAATCCAATTTAAAACTAAATATTTTTTTCTTTTTCAGCTCCCTTCTGTATTTGAGATTTTTCGTCCTTTGGGTCTTAGTTTTATTCACCGATTACATTTTGGAGTTCCGATTTGAATTTCTATGGCCATTCTATCTTCTGATTCGTTCAGTTTACGATTCATTTAAGTATCAAGGCCTGGCCTTTTCCATATTCTTCGTTTTAATTGCATTGACATCAGACATGCTCTGCTACTTCTTCATACCGGTGAACTGGTTGTTCTTTGCAGCCAGCACATACGTATGGATACAGTATGTCTGGCACACCGATAAAGGTAAGTAAACTTTAAATTGTCGATAAAGTTGTGGGCGTTTTTCACTTAAAGGTACTTAAACAGTATCTGTAAATGTATATCTGGTTCATTAATTATCGGAAGGCGTTTGAGAGCCTAAAATTGGATAAATTATTGCAAATTCTGCAGAAATTTGAAGTATCAGATCACTTTATTAATTGGCTTAATTTGTCGAAATTTGTTATTATATCGTATATTCGAAAAAAACAGAGCGGTGATGAATATAGAAGATCGATCATCCGATGAGTTTTCTGTCACTAAAGGAACCAGACGTGAAAGGATTCATCGCATCGTCAGTTCTATTCAACATTTATGGTGAATATACAGGATGTTCCATAACTTATCCGCCCTAGAGCTACTGGTGATAGGAGAGACCAAAATAAGAGGATTTAGTCAATAAATGTGCTAGCAAATGTTAATCATTAAAAAGATACAGGGTGTTGAAAGTGAAACTAAATTTTCGAAAAATTGAGGTAATTTAAAAACGGTTGAAGATATCAGGTTCAAAATCGTGGTAGTTGGGTTTTTTCCTACGTAAAAGTTGTAAGACTATATTTAAAATAACGATTTTTTGAAATCTACTTCAATGGATGTTGAAAGTGTCCACCGTTTACCACAATACACCTTCGCAGACTCTTTGTTAAGTGGCGTCTCATATTTGAGAAGATGGCCGCTTGTTGAATTTATTGGAAAATTTCGTCTCGTACTGATTTCATCATGAAAAGCTAAAGACTTCATATAACCCCACAAATAAAAGTCTTAACGGATTAATATCTGGGCTATGAGGTGGCCAAGGAAACTCACAGCCGCGCCCAATCCATCGATGTGGAAAACGTTGATTCAAGTGATTTCGCACTGCAACAGTAATACGTGGTGACGCCCCATCTTGCATGAACCGCATGTCTTGTCTTAAGTTTAGAAGTATACCGTCCAAAAAGTCTAATAAATAATTTTCTAAAAACTGCATTTATTGATCTCCATTCAGTCTTTGCGGAAACTCAAATGGGCCGACTAAAATATTGTCGATAATACCGCACCAAATGTTAATTGAAAATTCGTGCTGGATTTTCCAGGGTGTAATAATGATTCTTTCGCCAGTTAAAAATTCTGCATCTGGTAAAAGTTGCTTCGTCAGTAAACAATATCTTTTTCAGGAACATGGGGTTTTCGTTTTTTTTATGTAGTAGATTTTGACAAAATTCTGATCTAGCCGGCAAATCTTATGGCAATACATTTTGAACAGGCGAAAAATGGTAGGGAAACAATTTTTCTTTATGGAGAACTCTTGAAACGGTAGATTTGCTAATTCCTGTTGATGCCTCCAAACGCCTAATGCTTAGTATGATACTTCCGCGATACTAACCAAAATGTCCTCTTCTTGTTCTACCGTTATACGTTTCAGTCGTCCACTAGGATTGTTATAATAAAACGGACCTGTTTCGCCTAACCGATTGAAAATTCTTTGAAAAATTTATCGATCTGGGATGATTCTGGTTGAGTAGAACTCATCATACCTTCTAACTGCAACGCGACTCTTGTAATTTACTTGTGGATAAACGCAGAGCATATCCCTTAAATCACGGTTAAGAAACTGATTAAGTCTGGGCATTTTTACCAATTATTTAATTGTTTCATTGTAAATTATACAATTGTTTAATTAACAAGATTAGAGAAATTTGTTTCCACTTACGTTTAATAGTAGGGATAGAAAACAATGACAGTTCTCATCGAGGCGTAATAATTTGTACACAACATTCAAGGTTCACTTTGCGAATTGCATATTTTTCAGCCATCGACAAGATGTGCAATGTAATATTCGAACACGAAGATCTCGCAAACGGCGTGAGATATCAAATTGACGAAGAGAACCTTTTTTACGTCGAAATTATGACTCTTCTCTATTTAAAGTCAACATATTCCCAGTCAATTTCTCACAAAGTAGGTAGCAAGCGCCCTCTAGGAACTAGGCTCAAGCTAGTACCAAATTTGGATTTGTAGCCTTTGAAAATCCAACTACCCCGATTTTGAACCTGATATCTTCAACCGCTTTTAAATTATCTCAATTTTTCGAAAATCTCGTTTCACTTTCAACACCCTGTATCTTCTTAATGACTAACATTTACCAACACATTTATTGACTAAATCCTCTTATTTTGACCTCTACTATCACCAGTTGCTCTATGGCGGGAATTTTACGGGACACCCTGTATAATGCGTTGAGCTCTCGAGGATTGGACCGGTGGTGTCAGTATCAAAATGTCGGCATCAAAATATCTGACTTAAGGTTTGCCCCTGATGCTACAGATCTTGCGAAATCGCCCGAGAAACTGAAATAAAGAATGAAAGCCGAGAAAACAAAAATAATAATTATCAACCGTCAAAACAACATGCCCAATATTAGTAAAAAGGGCAATTTAAGATAGTGAGCTATTTCGTCTATATTGGGGCTTTAATATCGAACAAAGGCGATAATACTCATGAGATCACAAGAACTTACGAAATGGCAAGAAATACAATACGAAATTTGCAGAAGATCTCTAGGGATAGGACAGGGGACAAGGCAATAGAAATAAACACATTGTAAAAACCTTACTTTGTCCAGATTGTTATATCCCGCTGAAACACGGACCATTAAAAAACAAGATCGCAAGCACTTTTAATTATTTATAACTTTGGTGCTAGGGAGCGATCCTTCGCATTGCGTGGAGTGCCAGGCGAACAAACGCATCCGTTCACGAAATTAATCAACCCACAAGACTATCCAAAACTGTTCATCAACGAATACTAAGATTATTCGACTACATTGAACGCAGGGATGGCAATAACCTAGAAAGAGTGGTGGTGCCAAATTGGTTCATATCTCCAATATACAGCCAAGGAAGCCAGAAATAGGGAGGGCTTGCGAGAAGTAATCCGAAAAGGACGCAAAAAAATGAGTCCATAAGTCGCCTGTCTTCTGTAAACAAAAATACAAAGAACAAGAAAAGATAGATGTACTTATAACAACACTATGAATGCTACTCAAAAAACTGTAGAACCCCTATCTTAAAAGTGCAGTAAAATGCTAAAATGTTACTGTCTGTCAACAAATATGAACATTGTGGCAATACCTTCTTAAACAGATAAGAACAGATACAATACTACAAGAAAACCGTTCTTGAAAATGTGCATTCATAGAGAAAACTGAACGAAATCACCTAGGAATAAATCGATATAGGAGCATCTACGATTGGTGGATAAGTCATCCAAGAAGTAATCTTAAACATTGTTCATTACACTAGTGTTGTGGACGACGAATGCTGATATAGATGACGGACCTCTAAAGCAACCCCATACACAACAGAGAGACCTGCCCTCCAGTGAAGATTAACAACATATAGATTCCAAAAGCCGAGAATGTCAAATATCTCGATATACACCACCGATTAATGTAGCAGAAACACATATTCACTAAACGAATACAACTCGGTCTAAAACATAGTCAACTGTATTGGATCATCGGCCACAAATCCAAATTCTCTCTGGACAACAAGATATTACTCTCCAAAACCATTATGAAACCTATTTGAACTTACGGAATCCCACGGTGAGGCACTACCAGTAATTCCAATATAGTTATTGTTCAGGCTCCCTATTATTATCTCCAATAACGTCATCCAGCGTGACATTCCACTGTCCTCCATTAAAAGACGTCATTCACAGTGTGAACTACAATGATAGAGTATCAGTGACTCAATGTGTTGGCGAACAAGTTAAATGCGCCTGATAATAGTCAAGTATGAAAATTGAAACGTCTTCACCCATCAGATCTAATATTGGGTACTAGATAAGTGAACTACTGTGTAGTTTATTTAACTTTAGTCTAACTGAGTTCACAATGCCAGAACATACAAACTTTATTATTAAGTCTAACTTTTAAAGAGAACGCTCATTGGAGTGATTATCTACCTGTCAAGTATCATTAACATAACAAATACTTATTACTTTGGGACAGATTGCTGTACTCATAGGAGATAGATAATAAAATATATAGAACTGGAAAGGCAGCCAAGATTCCTCATCAAAAACTCACGATAAGGTCACTGAAATATAGTATATCAAAAAGAAAATCCAAAGGATATCTTCAAAAATCTCAAAAACAAAGTATTATTGGGTATCGAAAACAGAAAGCTTACAGCAAATACTTAAGCTATTTAGCTTTTTAAAATATTTGAAATAAGAGAACAGGCAATTTTGATGAATGTGTTTAAACTGTTGTTTTTTTTATGTGATCGTTTTTATCTTTTCTGCTTTTTTTACTCGTTTCATCAGTATGATCATATCATACGTGGCATGAGTATATCAGTTGATCTGTTTAGGCAGGATTGTGATGTTGATGAATACAGGTGCATCATGTCAGAAAGGAGCTTCTATACATCAGCCCCCTGTGTAACTAGGCCAGGTTTAACCGGTGAATTTGGCACTTGTCTTGAACGCATATACATTAATTTAGGTGTGGGTCAAAGTGATATTAAAATAAAAATAATTATATAGTATGTTTGTGTTTTGGTAATTTAGTAACTGGTAAATATAATATTACCGATTGCCGCAAAATAAATTATAAGAGAATGTGTGATCAGTTACGTCAGGTAGATTGGAGTGACATTTACCAACATAGTGATATGAACTCGGCAGTTGGAGCATTTTATGCAATATATAATGACATTCTGGATGATTGCACATAGCAGTATAAACCAAATGTCAAAAACGGAAATTAAAGCCATACATAACCAATCGCTTAGTCAATAGTATTAGAACCAGAGAGCAATTATATCGAAAGTGGGCTAATCAGAAAGGCAATCTTGAACTTTTCTTACATAGCTATAGAAGTTACAAAAATTATTTAGACAAACTATTGAAACTGGTGAAAAGGAAATAGTTTGAAAGACAAATTGCCAACTGTGATGGTAACATGAAAAAAATTTGGCAGACAATTCATGAATCCGTGGGTCAAAGAAGGAATAAGTGCAAAGAGATCACTCTGTGCGATGGTCTAGGGTATAACCATCTTAGGGAGGAGAGTGTCGGAGGCATTTTATAAGTATTTTGATGGTGTACCTGTTACAAAGCAATTCGAGCAAGAACAGCAATACATAAAATACGAAAGATCTTCTCTGCTACATACGGTGAAATCATTTGCAGTAATTCCTGTTGATCACGATACTGTGAAGAATGTTATCAGCCAATTAGATGCAAGTAAGAGTACGGGGTATGATCAGCTTGGAACTCAAATGCTAAAAAATATTAAAAACCAGATTACTCCAGCAGTTACTTATATGTTTAATATGTCAATTTCGACAGGAGAATATTCCACTCAATTTAAAAAAGCTAAGTTTGTACCAATTTTTAAAGGCAGTAACAGTTCGATCTGTGAGAATTATAAAAACCAAAAGTTTTTGAAAAATTAATGGTACAACAGTTAACTAATTACTTAGACAAAATGAAGTTTCTTTCAGAAACTCAATACTGCTTTAGGAAGGGTCTGGGAACGAATCCAGACTTGTTTCGGCTTACTAGTTACTTGTATGAAAATCTTAATGAAGGGAAATATGTAAGTGGAGTATTTTTAGGTATTAGTAAGGCGTTTGAAACTGTGTCGCATTGTATTTTATTCGAAAAGCTCGAAGCACTAGGAATAAGGGGAACTATCGGCAAGTGGTTCCATAGTTATTTATCTGGAAGAACTCAGATTGTTGCAGTGAATGGGCATAAAAGCACAGAGAGATCAATATTGTCTGGAGTGCCTCGAGGTACTGTATTAGGCCCAATACTATTTATAATTTATATAAATGACTTTAAATTCCTTAAGAATAAATAGCCACATTTTTACATTTGCTGATAACACCCTGATATACGCAGCGGATACAAAATTAAAAGTGCTGGAAAATATACAAAGCGATTTGAAAATATTGAAAAGTTGGTTTGTTGGAAATAAAATGCTCGTTTATGTGAGTAAGACTAGGATGCTTAATTTTGCACTTCAGAAACCCTGGCACTTCGATGAGCCTATTAAATGGCATCATTTAAACTGCAGAGATTCATCATGTGATTGTATAGAGGTGAAACAGTCTGTCGCAGTCAAGAATCTTGGTGTTACTTTGGATGAGCAACTTTCTTGGAAACCTCATGTACTTAATTTAAAGAAAAGGCTCTTTGTTGTGATGGCCCAATTTAGAAAAGCATCAGAATGTATGTCATTTGATATATTAAGACATATATACTACGCTCTTGCCAATTCTATTTTAACATATGGAATTGTTGCCTGGGGTGGCACATACAGCATCCACCTTGAGTCAGTTGAGGGAATGCAAAAAAGATTTCTAAGGATAATGTGCAGAAAACCGAGGAACCACCCGACTAGAGGACTTTTTATTATGACGGGAATTCTTCCTTTAAAATACCAGTATTATGTGGCGATAGCTGCTCTCCTATATAAACATATTGGCTCTCTGGAGTATACATATAAGCAACAAGTTCATCATGACACAAGGGCTGGTAGTGCGACTGTTCTAAACATTCCATTCACTTACAGAACTGGAGTGAGAAAGTCCTCTTACGTCTTGACCCCTCAGTTATTTAACGTTCTGCCGGAAAGCATAAAAGATAATATTGTGAAGAAGAACATCAGTTATCTGGCATTTAGCAAAATATAAAGAAATTGTGCGCGCCTCATTCAGGTCGGTGATGGTCAGCATAGCTGAATTGATTTTATTTGTTCTTGAATCTTAATATATAGAGTGGGGTTGTGTCCTTTTTCATCCTTTTGTCCTATTTCATGTAATGTGAATGCCTGTACTGAATCTTGAGATTATTTTTTTCTCTAAAATTTCTATTTTCTTTCTTGGGTATTTTTATCGTATTAGCATAAGATATATTGTAGATAAAAACTGTAAATGATGGCCAAATCATATCGTGGTTATATAATTTTTCAAAACGCTCAAAACATTGTGGATATGGATCAATGCTTGAGTATTGTTTTCTAATATTAATATATGTTGTAGGTATTTGTGCCCCTACCATTGTGTTATGGGTGCTGTTCATATATCTGGAAGCTGCAGTTCGGTTAAGGGATCTCAAGCACCTTCCAGGTCATCTGGATCTATGTAGACCATTCGCAGCGCATTGCATAGGTTATCCAGTTGTTACGTTAGGTTTTGGATTCAAATCGTATGTTGGTTACAGGCAAGTGCACCATCTTCAATAGTTATGTATGTAAAAGGTTAGCTTGAAATATGTCTTAGTCGACGAGGTATGCAAATAAAGTAATGAGACTTGTGGTATAGCGTTCGAGCTGTCACCAGTGTTACCTTCCCCTTTGGACGGGAAGCAGGTCAACGTCTGATGGGTCTTTAGTACGAATTTGAACTCTTTAGAGCCACTTGGTGGTCCGCAACAATTCTTTTCACGAATTAGATTTTTCTAGTGCGTTCTGAAGTTAAATGACATCAATTTCGAGCAACGTTACGCTATTTCTGATCATAATGATCAAGAAACAGTGTGTTCCTTGATCATTACGACCGTCAACCGAACAATCCTTCAGCTTCAATCGAATTTCGGCCTTGTGAGAATGCCTTAAACCACCTGAAAACCTGAGCCCTTGACAAACCACTGTTTCCATAAGCCTGTTGAAGTTTTGACAAAGTTTCCACGGCGCTGTGCCATAATCTGAAACAAAAACAAAAGTTGATAAGGTATCGCTGCTCAAAATTGTCACCCGAGTTTGAAACACATATGTTACCCAAAGACGCATTAGATGTTGCCACCAATTACACCAATCCCATTACTTTATTTACACACCTCGTAAATGTTTCATATGAACTAATATAACTAAATGTCTATTTTTTTTACATACATATCAATAATTATTCGTATCTAAATTGTCTCATTCTCCATTTTTAAAACAGTATTTTTTGTACTATTTTTTAGAATGCGACAGCGAAAACAACAATATGTAGCCAAAGAAAATCAATTCTATATGCAGTTGATGCAACAAGCGTTGCCTGTGGAGACGCCACCTGATGCCGCGGAACAGGTGGCCAATACGCCAGCTAACAGCACTTTAACTGCTGCACCTTCATCAGCACCAAATGTACAAAATAATAATAAGATACAGAATCATAGTCATAAGGTGAGAGTCAAGAATTTAGTTTTAAAAATATTTTATTATACATTCAGACACATCATCTATAACTACCAGCTATTTTATCTGTATATTTCATAAGACTAATGAGATTTTAAATCAATGCTTCTAATTTTGCATCATTATAGAAATTAAACAAGTTGCAATACCCATATAATAAATATAATTCCCTGCCTATACACAGGTCCTGCCATAAGTTCTGTCGCTTTGACATGAGTGTGTAGTTTATAGAAAAACACAGGGGAATTAAGTTTACGTTTAAACACATGTAATAAATGCACAAGTAACACTTGAAAATATTTTAGCACGCCTCCACAGTTAAGGACAAAATTAGAAACGTACAAATATCGAATGATAAACTGGCGAAAAAGTTATATCTCCATGCAACATTATCCAGGAGACATGATATCTATAATGTACAAATATAATACACAAACAATTATATTCTAATTTAAAATCTGAAGACTTCCTACCCTACCTTCCAGACTTATTGTCCTTTATGAAATATGTGTGCTCGAAATAAGAAACATCGACACTGGTCAGCATCCAAACCCCATTGCCAACCCATAGTTTGACCTCCTGCTTCTTAGAAAAAAGTCCACCATATCTAATTCGGATGGCTGAGGAGCTATATACTTTTTTGTCGAACTATTCCTTTTTTTCTTTCCAATCTTACAAAACTGTCATTACTTCATGGTATACATCAACACCTTAGGCCAAATAAAAACATACCCTAGTTCTGAACCATCCTCCACATTAGCCAAATTTAACTCTCCTATAATATATGGTTATTTCCTAAGCTACATTTCACGATGAAAAAATCTTCCTTTTTTCGAGGCTTTTAGATCTTTAGACTTTAAGCTTTAGATACCGACTTCCTAAAAACCTCTCTACCATCATATCCGTTCTTGGAGTGCACTCGTTTCCATTCTTACTCATTTCCCATTCTTAATTTTTGTAAGAGATGGCGGTGAAAACAAGGGTGGATTCACAGTCTAATATCTTATTTCATTTTGTTGCCACGACAGTAGCATTCAACACTCCATTGATGTTTAAACGATTTCGAGTTAGCATTATATGTTTTTAAACACGTCGAGTTTCGAGCCAAATAAAAAGCATTTGCAGCACATTGCTTTTTCTTGTTGTGTCAAAAGAAAAATGTGAGTAAAAGTCGTCGTATACAGTCAAAACTCCTTATTCGCGGGGGATACATTCCCTATATATGCCGCGAATACAGAAATCGTGAATACGGAATGGTAATTTGTATGGGATTATTGCGGATATGTTCCAAGGTTACAAAATAACCGTCGGTGTGAAACACTAAACTCAAAGAGATTTACCACTAAACGCCGAAACACTTTTAACGTCCTCGACGCACGTTTCGCTAACCATGTTAGCATCATTAGGATCAGATTAAATCACCTCCTGATGATGCTAAGATGGTTAGCGAAACGTGCTTCGAGAACTTTAAAAAAGTGTTTCTGTGTTTGGTGGTAAATCTCTTTGAGTTTAGTAAAAACTATATAATATAAGCGATTTAATGAGTGATTTTTGTAACAATATTAATAATTATTATCAGACTTAAGGAATGGTTTAAAGAATTTTTAATTAATAATTTTTTGTTTTGGCACTTTTGAAAAGTTTCAATTCAGATTGATATTCGGCTGTCTCATTAACAATCTGCCTTTTAAAAACAAAACTTCTTCCCGTAAACGGATCAATTTTTATGCCATTCGTAAATTTTTACCCAAGTTGAAGCAATAAAACAAAAGATTCGTCACTGATCCTGCGAAGGCGATTTTTATCAAAAGCCACAGCGCCACGCTGAACCCATCGGCGAGTTATTTGTCAAAGAACTTTCCGCCGAACGGCGATTTTTTAGACGATTCAAAAGTTGTGATTTCGATTTGAAAAATAAAAAACGCCCAGATCAACCGAAAAAAATTGAAGATGCCGAATTGTAAACATTGTTGGAAGAAGTCGATATGCGAAGTTCAACAACAAATGGCAGAGGTTAAATATTGGTCGCCGAACCATTTGTGATCGTCTTCATGCCATGAGAAAGATCGTCTTCATGCCATCAGCTGAACGACAGACACTTATTTTTTTCTTTATTTGGGTTTTTCGCCATGATCTAAAACCCAAAAAATATCAAAATATCTGTTCTTATGTAAATAAAGAATCACTGGGTAAAAACAAAAAACCAAACGGGGACAAATTTCTCAGTGATTCTTTTTTGTGATAAATTTGCCTAACGAACAAAATTTTAAAACTAAAAAAGTGTAAAAGTATAAAAACGTTTCGGGAAGTATTCCCCTCCCGTTTTCAAAACGAACCTAAAAATAAAGTATATATATATATATATATATATATATATATATATATATATATATATATATATATATATATATATATATATATATATATATTACATATATATATATATATATATATATATATATATATATATATATATATATATATATATATATATATATATTACATATATATATATATATATATATATATATATATATATATATATATATATATATATATATATATATATATATATATATATTAGGTGCGTATAGACCCCGTTGGATCACGCAAAGCATTCTGACTCATTTTCGAGTGTTCTTTCTGATCCTCCACACCTCCGTCATCCTTTCTCCGTGGATTCTCTTTCTCTCTTCCCTCTCTGATGCAACATTCCACATATGTATTTTGTTTCTGTAAGTTCTTCTATCCCCAATCTCTGTCGGAACCATTTGTGCCTTTCCCAGATCAGCTCCGACTTGTGTGAACCATGGTACTGTTGACTTGATTCCTTATATGTATGTAAGAATTCTGTTGGTGAATCTTGTCGGTGGGAGTCTACTGATATGTCCATAGAATTTCAACCTTCTTTTTCTTATGTCCGCCGCTACGTTGGACATTCTCTCTGTGGTCTTTCGAGAATGTAGTCTGTATCCTTCCTCTGTCAGTTTTGGGTCGAGAATTTTTCTCATAATTTTCTGTTCCTCTTTTAGTATGTTTTCTATGCCGCTTTTTGTTTGAAGTGTAAGTGTCTCGCTTGCGTATAGTACTTCTGATTTGATTACTGTGTTGTAGTGTCTTATATTTTTGTGTGTGGATAGACATTTCTTATTGTAGATATTGTGTCTTGCCGAATGCCCTCTTCATCTTCTATAATCGAGTCTTCTGTGCTATCTTCTCTCCTCCTGTGGGTTCGAGGATCTTGCCCAAATATTTGAAGTGAATGACCCTATTTATTTTACCGTATTTGGTATTCAAATTTTGGATATCTAATTTTGAGCAGAAGAATTCGGTTTTTTGAAGGAGGAGATTTGTAGGCCGACTTTCTCTGCACATTCCTTGAGGACTTTGATCTATTTCGTTGCCGTTTCTGCGAGTATGGCTAGGTCGTCTGCGAAAGCCAGGCATGATATTTCTATGTTGTTTTTGGATCGTCCGAGACGTATTGGTTTCCACTGTCATTGATTTTTCAGTGCTTTTCCCATTCCCTTATGACTTTGTCCAGGACCAGGTTGAAGAGGAGTGGGGATAACCCATCTCCTTGGCGTACTCAATATATATATAGTATTCAATATATATATATATATATATATATATATATATATATATATATATATATATATATATATATATATATTTATATATATATATATATATATATATATATATATATATATATATATATATATATATATATATATATATATATATATATATATATATATATATATATGTATATATACATATATATATATATATATATATATATATATATATATATATATATATATATATATATATATATATATATATTGAATACTTTCCGAAACGTTAACGTTAAAAATTTGTATATTTTTTTAGAACATTTTAATATTTTTAAAATTTTGTTCGTTAGGCAAATTTATTATTTACAAAAAAGAATCACTGAGAAATTTGTCCCCGTGTGGTTTTTTGTTTCCACCCAGTGATTATTTACATAAGAACAGATATTTTGATATTTTTTGACTTTTAGATCGTGAGGAAAAACCCAAATAAAGAAAAAAATATATGAACACGCCACAATCATTCACATATTACTTAAGTTTTGCTTTCTCGGCACAAAAGAAAGACTTTGTGTCGGAGCATGACTGAAGTCTTGACCCAAGATAAACATCAACGTCGACAGAAAGACGACAATGTCACATCACACACAGCCATAGCGGTCAGAGATCAGAAGCTATTGTCCCATCGACCTTACTCACCAGACTGGCCCCTTTCGACTACCACTTGTTTTCATCGATCTCTGACGCACTTTCCATGAAACGCTTCAACAATTGCGGTGGCGCAATTGTTGTTCTAGCGATGGCGCAAGAATCATTAACCGCCACATCTGGTATTTGAAATTTTACAGCTTAAGGTATTTCAATCTCTAATTTTAACGTGATTGTCTATGTGGATAAAAATCTATTACTGTTATCATCTTTGGATATTTCACTTGTATTGTGATGCCCAATCGTATAAGTAATGTTTGAGGTAAACGCATTAATACCTTACTGAAATAAAAATATCAGGTTTGTGAAAATAGATAAATGAAATAAAATGAACCTCTTTTTATGATCTGTTTTTGGCAACAACAAATATTTGGAAACATCTTTATTGTGCATTTTATTTCGTAAGTTCTTAGCAATCTTGTTACCGCGATATCATTAATATTTTTACAGATAGCTAAAGTTTGTATATTTTATATAATAATATTTTAATGGAATTGGACAGATACTGATACAAAAGTACAGATTTACGAGGACCGTTCAAAAAGAAAATACATCGTTTTTGAGATTTTGAAAAATTTTCCAACGTATTTACCTTGCAATTCACTTTATTTAGACCAATGACATTCCACCTTTATAATACCCTCAAGTCACATTATACGATTTGTCCAACTTTGCAAAACAAGCGATTGTGTCAGCTTTGACCACATCATTAAAGTAAATCTTCGTCCAGCCAGACATTTCTTTAGGTTTAATAAACGGCAAAAATCGCTGTGAACCAAGTCCGATGAATACAGCGAAACAGAAGACGTGCTTTTTTGGTCACTTACGGACATTTATCTTGAATAACATCCTTCAGTTTCTCTAGTATTAGACCGTAATACTATCCAGTGATGGCCCTGCCTTTTCTCAGATAGTTTCAAAGTACCTACACCATGAGGAGATTATTGCTTCATTTACCGATGTGTAGTTTCGGGGTTATTTTAGAAAATAACCTCGGTTGCAAGGTGGGTCTTTTTTACCATGAGAATTCCGGAAAACTTTTCCTGCAGATGGAACCGTTTTCGGTTCATTTGTCATTTTTTTTTTTACCTACTCCCATCCACTGTTTGGAAAAAATAGTAATGCTACTTCATCTAGTGTTATAAAATGTAAAAGAGAATCACCAGAATCGCGCTTATTAAATAATCTAAATACTGTTGAGAAATGAATTGACTGCATTTCTGATCGACTGTTAACAAAGAAAATACGTATCAAGCGGAAAGCATTTTCATCTATATCAGTCTATCGAGATGATACATTTCTATCTCTCAAGATATTTACAATCTTAGATTTTTAATGCGATTTTGTCGGTCGTAGCATTTGTGGATATCCCGAGCATATTCGTCATCTTAAATGATTTCAACACTTTTGACGATTAGAAATAAAGACAAAATCTTTAAAATTGAATCTAACTCTTTCTATATGTTGATCGGGGGATACACCCCCTAAGACATAGTGCTTTATATCAGCTCGAACGTCAGTGTTATCCATTTTTCATGAAGTATCAAGATTTGTTTGCTTTACTCGATCGCCACAAACAAGCAACTAAACATTGGCGTCACATGCGATCACAATTCATACTTGACAAAAATAACAATGTGGTCATGCGTGCGCTATATCTATATCAGACCGAGAACTTTTCGAACGACTCTCGTATAAAACTGCAATAAAGAAACCAACCAAAACGTATAAAATGGCAGAAATTACCCAAAGTTTAAATTAATATAAAAATATTTTTCAACCAAAAAAAATGTGCAAAATATATAGATAGGTAAAATGTAAGCTTGTTCCAAATCGCACTTGTAAACAACAATTAATATTTGAAAAAGTGTTATACACTTATATTAATTAGGACTGCATAAAAGTCAGCAATGGTATTATGCACCGATTAAACAAAGACAAACATTTTTCGATCAGATGAAATTTTCCACAAAAAGCGTCTACAAGGACAAAGATATTACTAAAAATATAAATTTCCCACGATATGGCATGGTAACGGAAATATTTATGTTCGGTATGTTTTTCTCGATTCGGTGTTGGACCCATTTTGAAAATATAAGAAAAATTAACAAATATATTTCTATAAATATTCTTAAAATCAAATAATATCTATGTAATAAAAGATGTATTCCTGAGATTGATATAACGAGTGGGGCAACTATCACGCCACCATTTTAATTGTTTATAACTTTTAAAAGAAACAAGTCAGATGTTTTACTATAATATGTATGTAATTTCGTCTTTAATGCAACTTTGTACTCTCTTTTCCTTTAAAAATCCCCATAAAAATTAATCCAAAGCCGTTGTGTGGGAAGTCCTATGTTAGAATCCTCGTTCGCACATTCAGAAAGATTTAATAATTCCAGAGGGTTCGCTCGTTCGCGAAATGGATCTTGGTTATTAAATTAATACGCAGAAGAATGGAAAGGAAAGGATTTACGGTTAGAGGCGCATCAGCATCTAAGACTATTTAGCGGCTGGATCTACAGCTTAACGTGGGTTCCGAACCACGGTCATCAGCTACCGACAAACCCAGGCCAGCACCCCCCTCAGGTTATCAACCCTTGGTTATGTGCCTACCCATAAGTCTATCAGAAAGCCTACCGACTGGCGTGTGACCAACGTAGAACACTTCTCAGAAGGCCTCCGGCCTTACCCAGCCTTTAACTGGCATGACTGATGAGGGGTAATTGGTTGTCGGATTTTACACTCTTGCCTAGAAACAATCACAGACATTTGGTGTGGATATGTGTGGGCGTGTGTGTGTATGTGAGTGTAGGGTAAGAAGTAAGGCGGACAGAAGAATTAAAGAAAAACATCCATCCGAGCGCTGGAATCGAACCAGCTACCTTTGGGTTGCCAGGCAAGCGACTAACCCACCAGACCACCGCGGCCGGCTAATACGCAGAAGATGCATACTTGAATATTCACAAATACTTCACTAAACTTTTTACGGGCTATTTTTCAGTTTATTACGATAAGTTTTGTGAGATTTAGCTTACTCCTCTTCGTGTTAATATTTCACAATATACTCAAATCTACTTTAATTATCTCTTAATCTTCTCTAGTCGAATTTCTACCTCTCCATGTTCACGTGAAAAATATAAAAACCATCTGTCGTGTTATTTTTCTCTTTTTTGAGTTTTTCACAGTGTCTCACTTTGCCACTACCTCACTACCCGCTAACCTCACTTTGCCTCACTTACCTATCCTAACCTCACTTTGCAACTTTACCCGCTCCAGGACCAATGTCCCTTTTTCTAATGCCAATATCCGCTTTACTAATAAATTTAATTGCAAGAATACATTTTTTTTAAATACTTCTCCGAAATGCGGGTAGTTACTTTTCTCTGGTAGTGCCCTTTTTCAATATACAATGTTGGTCTAAACTTGTAGTTTTGTATATACGGGGAAAGTTGTTCAGTGATGAACGTTCTCACAACAGCTGTCAAATCAAATTTGATGGTACTACAATATTCTAATCGCTTCTTATTATCTGTAGGCGACAGTTCTTGAACAATTTGAATCTTAATAGTCGGCTTAACGCTATGGTTTTGGAAGGTCACGCTCGGTTTCGATGCTCGCGGTAAGATCGCTTTTCCCGGTTTCCGGTGCAACGAAAAATCTCCTTTTAGCCTATTGCTAATTTGGACACATGTTTTATTGTGTGTGGATAAAAATGCTGCAGTGACCGATGGGAATTTGAATTATTTTGTTTTGTGACTTCCTATTAATCGGAGAGTTTTCCACTTTTCAACGTTAATTGATTCCCTTAATTATTTTATGGTTGTCGTCATGGCTCGCAGGTTGTGTCATGGCTGCAATAAAACTATTGGCAAGACAACGTACAGAATTGGTTGTTCGGGTTGCTGCGGTGGTTGGTTCCATTCAAGTTATGGCCAAATAACAGCGGCAGCAGTGAGGACTGCGTGCAGAGAGAAGTCCAGCGCAGTCCCTTCCTGTTCCAAAAGCCCAATAAATGATCTCACGAACCAGCGTAGCTTCACTCCTGACGGGGTAAATACCCCTGTTCCTGATTTTGGTGAAAGCACGTTTTCTTCTAAAGGGTATTCCATTAAGAGGTTTCGAATGTTGGTAACGAATAAAAGAAACGTTTCATAACATACCTGAAAGTTATTTATGGCAGTGCGAAGCTGGATAGTGTACAATTATACCTGAAATACAACATCTGTCAAATGACCGCCACGACTTCTCTGGCAGCTCACAATTCTTTTGTTGAAATTCTCGATTACTGCTGAACACATTTGCGAAGTTATGTCACGAATTATTCGCCTAATTTCTTCTTTCACTGGCTAAAAACAAAAAACCATACGGAGAGAAATTTCTCAGTGGTTCTTTTTTGTAATAAATTTGCCTAGCGAATAAAATTTTAAAAACATAAAAATGTTATAAAAAGATATACAAACTTTTAACGTTAACGTTTCGGGAAGTATTCTCCTCCCGTTTTCAAAACGAATCTAAAAATAAATTATATTAATTTCTATAAATTATGAAAAGATAGGAAGTAAATATATTTTTTGTGTATGTCAATGATACTTACATTGACAATTAAAAAATATAAATAAAAATAAAGAAAAAATATATGAACACGCCACAATCATTCATTCAGTATATCTCTATCTCAGCTTTTAAGAGGGTGCTGAAGGCTGGTGCGATGTTTTGGAAAGAATTTTTGTAATGATCTTAGAATTAATTTTTAATTTATATATAAATATTTTTGTACCATTGTTAGGTTAAGTTCAAATTATTTGTGTTATATCTATTTGTGTTTTGAATTGTCTTTTAAATGGGCAGTGGCCTGTTAGACAATAAACCATCATTCATTCATTCATTATAGGGAAACATGTGCAAGTTCCTTCTCAAAATTCGGCGTGAACTGCGAGGAGAAATTCCAAATGTTGCGCCACATCGTCGAATCGTTTCTGGAGTCTCCTCGGTACTTTGGTTCACATGTGCAATATTTCCAGTGTATCCCGCTGTCCTTGGACCTTGATTTGAGGCCTAGCCCCAACTATTCCGAATTCTTGAAATTCGTTTAATAAAATGTCGTTTTTTTATATAAAAACGTTGAGTGAATAATTGAATTTTCTAAAATGTAAGTAACAACAATTTCACTGGGCTCTTTTGCGTAATGTACGCAAAAGATCGTTGGCTGTTTTGTAGTCTGCACTACACAACAGCCAAATCCAAACTTGCCCCACTCTTTATAGGGAATATTCTTTAATATATTATTATTATTATTCACGTATAGGCCCTGGTAGACCACGCGAAGTACAGTTAGAGGCGTTTGTTGTTCTTAGCCTTCCTTTGCGCCCATACTGCTTTCATTCTTTCGCTATGAGCTTTTTTCCTTCGTCAGACCAAGCTGTTCCGGTCTTCTTACATTTTTAGCTCCGGCCAATCTCCGATTTGCTGATCTTAGGTCCGCTTTAATTGCAGCAATCCATTTAATTATTTCTACTTTAGCTCTACTCCTATTTTCATTAAATTCAACTATTTTTCTGGTTAGCCTACTCGGATTCATCCATTTTATGTGTCTGTAAACCTTAAGTCTTCTTTTTCTCATATCACTATGTATATCTGTGTATTGTTTAATTTCTTGGTTTTCTCGAAGTCGGTCCTCGTAGTCCTTATTCTTTCAAGATTTGGAATAAAGATTCGCGGTCAATAGAATCATATGCTTTTTTGAAATCCACAAATGTACAGACGAGATTTTTATTGTACAGTTTTTGATGTCTTAGGATCAAG
Source organism: Cosmopolites sordidus (assembly GCA_031761425.1). Classification (NCBI taxonomy): domain Eukaryota; kingdom Metazoa; phylum Arthropoda; class Insecta; order Coleoptera; family Curculionidae; genus Cosmopolites; species Cosmopolites sordidus. The sequence continues at coordinate 17,954 of JARFXV010000784.1, read as the reverse complement.
TTTAGATTCAGGATCTGCCCGGACGAAAACCTGCTTGATATTCACCAATTTTAGGATCTAACTGTCCCTGTGGTCTGTCTAGTAGACATTGAGATAAAATCTTGTAACAAACTGGGAGAAGAGATATCCCTCTGTAGTTGTTTACATCCGTTCTGTCTTCTTTCTTATATAGTGGATGGATTAGAGCATCTTTCCAATCTTCCGGAATCCGTTCCGTTCCCCAAACTTCTTGTAGAATTTTGGTTATTTTCTTGATTGTACCTGGACCAGCGGATTTCAAAAGTTCAGCAGTCTTCACCAGAATCTTCACAAGAAGCTTTGTTATTTTTAAATCGATTGATTTGCCTAATTATTTCATCTTCATTCAGTGGTAATGAATCTGGGTTTGTTTGTTTAGGGTTTAGTGTTGCTAATCTGTTTAAGGGCTCAGGACAGTTTAGTAATTGTTCAAAATATTTTTTGCAATTGTCTTGGTTATTTAGAGCTAATTGTCCGTTTTTCTTTTGGAAGCAAAGACTTTGGGGTTGATAGCCCGTTAATTTAGTTTTAATCTTATATAAAAATTTCGGGTGTTATTTTTTTTCTTCTATTTCGTTAAGTTGATAGCTTTCATATTTTCTTTTAATTTGTCTAATCAGCTTTGATGTTTCTTTTCTTACTTCCAAAAAAGTGTTATAGTTTATTGCTGTTTTTTGACCACTCTTTTCCACTCTTTGAATGCTTTACTTCGGCTTAATACTCCTTGATCGCAAACTTCATCCCACCACGGATGTTTTCTAAGTTTTTGTAAAGCGGCCAACTTTAAGGCTGTTATAATAACTTTTTGTTCCAATTCTTGTCAGTTCTGTGCTGGTTGTTTATCAAGCTATTCTGTTAGGTTTGGTTTTATTTTCATAGGGTCGAACGTTGGTACGGTCTTTAATATAATTATAAAATAACCTTTATATAAATTATTACATTTTCCAGGAAAAAAATGGCCACATTCCAAATGGGTCAATAGCCAATGGTTTTAATCATGGGACAAAGTCTTACAAAAGGTTGTCGGCAGAAAAAAGTCGAGAAGCTGGTGATCATCATGAACACAAACATTCTGACAAACATATAGAAAAACAAACGAAGGTATACAATAAAAAATCAATCCAACCATTGATATGTTAATAATGACCTATATTCGCAGCTGAATCATTCACACAGTAATGGTTCAGTTGTCGAAATACACGAAGAGACAACTGAACCGGAACCAAAACCAGCAACAAGACGAAGAGAGAAGAAAGAACAAGACAAAGAGAGAGAAGCCCAAGAATATTTGCAGAGATTGGAAACGGAGACGCGAAAGCTCAAATCGGATTTGCAACAGAGTCGTGCTAGTGAACAGGAATTGAGAATACAGGTAATACATTGGTATTCTTTATTATAAATTTATTTGACATTTTTTTTTTTTGAAAAAATAATATAAGTTAACCTCCCTCACTTTCTATACACTTTCCCCATTTTTCGAGCCAAGTGTTGAATCCCAGATTTAAAAAAAAAATGTGATTTTGATGCGATAAAGCCTTTGAGGCTATTTTCTATTTCCTCAAGAGCTGTGAAGCAGCTATTAACCAACGTGATGTTGTCGGGATCAGAAGAGTTTAAAATGGGGGGGGGGGGGGGGGGGTGAATTGGCAAGAGTTTAAAATGCAAAGGGCAAATTTACACAGCAATATCTTTTTGCCCTGTTATTTGGTTTTGCGGTACTGGTTAACGGCCCAAGCGGATTAACCCACGACTTTTGCCTCTTTGGATTATCATAGAAAAGTGAAAGATTTGCTGTTCGCCGTAGGTCAAAATTGTATGCAGAAAATGTGTTTTCTTGGATCTGGAGAGCAATGATACAACATCAAAACGTCTACACTTATTCTCAGCTGCGTCGACTAACAACAGATAAAAAACGGATGAAAGCACGTTCCGTTCTTGCCACAATTTTAAACAGGGACCCTTCTACGTCTACGTCACCCCGCTTGTACTGGGTTGTCTAAATTTTCGTCGCAGAAAGCAACATAGGTCGATTACAATGATTTTTAATTTAATCGAGGCCTCTTAAACTGTTCTCTGTTTTTAGCTTTATTTGCTTCGGTTTTTGATGCATCCCTCTTAGTATGCTTCGATGAGACAACGGCTCATAGTTTCCAAAGTACACGAGGCGGTTTTTAAATTTATTATATCAACAAATTAACTATTTAATGCACTTTACAACGACACTTCATTTATAACTGCAGCACGACAACGTTAGCCGCGTTTACAATTTTGTTCACAACGATTTTTTTTCTAAAAAATCATTTGTATGCGATGACTAATAACTTGTGACATCACTACCGGATACGGGCCTGCGGGTGACCGAAGAGGACGCATTTCGTCAGCGCGACCCGGTCACAGACCTAGCGTGGAAGACAGGGTTCTCTGTCGATATGCTACGCAGACAACCGTACCATACAGAGAAATAACCACTAAGAGAAATAGAGAGAGAAGCCCAAAGTAGAGGTTTGCATTCTAGGCTAAGTGGAAAGTCCGCTGGGCGGAAATGATAAAACACGTTTATAGTTGAAAAAAATGCCTTTATTCTTCTGTATATTCTCCCTTAAACTCCATCTCCATTCCCTCTCTGAAGTCATTTTTTGGAAGTCCTTCAAAATACTCATCTACGGCTGCTATAACTTCTTCATTTGATGAAAAACGCTTGCTACGTAGGCATTTTTTGAAGCTTGGGAACAGGTGGTCTGAGGGAGCCAGATCTGGTGAATATGGTGGATGCCCCAACAATTCGTAGTGTATGGATGGTATGATGATGGTAGTGTATGGAAATGAAGGTGGATGCCTTCATTTTGGCCATTGCAAAACACCTCTGTGAGCCCCAAAAAATTGATGCCATAACCTTTTTGACTAAACAACCGGGCTCAGTTCACTTTACGATTTGTTGTCGCAGTTCGGGATCATAGTGGTAAACCCAGGTCTCATCCATACTTACAAAACGACGTTTAAAATCTATTTTATTCTTTCGAAAAAGATCCAAATGTTTATTAGAAAGTTTTACTCGAGGTCGTTTTTGATCAGAATTTAATAAATTTGGCATCCATCTGCCATCTGTCTATCATCCATAACCATATCATGTATAGAGTTAAATGTAAAGTCATGTAAAGTTTAAATTTCACATGTGTTCATATGAAGGATGATACTTCAAAATGTAGTAGATTATATAGTTTTTTTATTACTTTATAGATACGGCTCCACGAACTTTTCAATTAGCCTTGTATAAACAAAGAAAAGAAAAAATATCTGAAATTTAGCAGATCGATGACAAATTGAAGTGAACAGAAAACAATAGAATTCACTTTGAAGAGGTGGACAATTTTAAATAACTGAGTGTAGTAGTGAACGGAAACAATAGCGACAGTATGAAAATAGCTCATGGAATCAAAACAAAACAAACAAAACATACTACAAATATAAAAGGTTATTAAAAGACAAAAATATTGGACATTACACAAAGAGGAGACTCTATAAAGCCAACATAAGACCCATTGTAATGTACGCAGCAATAGAAAAACTAAGGGTCTTCGAGAGGAAAATAATAAGACAATGTATCGATCCAAGAAGGAACGAGAAGAGTACCGAAGTACTAGTTTTACCTATTGAGATAAAAAGTCGTCTAATGTCCGTTTGCCTTAACCGATTTTCCTCAATTTGGATTAATTTAAAAGGCAATTGCTGGGGCAATCAGATAATTTGGGAGATAAATTATTTACTTTAGAAATGAAATCGCGAGGTGGCGTTACATTCAACAATAGTTTTTTTGAAGTTTTGTTCAGTTTTTTCAAATGGAATTGTACAGTTTTTACTACATGGCAAGAAAGGTAATTTAAAGAGGAATCGTCCAGTGAAAACCCGAAATCGATATCTCTGACATGGCAAGAGATATTTCGATTTTTCTGAAAAAATCAGTTATTATTTCACTACTACCTGCATTAAGTTAAAAAAATATTAACCTAATGTTTGCCTTCCTTCACGCTTTACCCAGGCTTAGGACTGGTCCAAATTCTTCGTGCCATATTAATTTGGAGCGTGTTTAAAGGCCAACGGGCCAACGACGAAGATAATAATAATAACAGTCAAATAAAATTAGCAGCACAACAGTCTAATAATTAACAGAATCTGAACTTTAACACCTTTCTAAATGTTCAAAATGCCTTCCATCCTTAGAAATGCAAAGATTTGTTTTTCGACGAGTACTAAAAACGGCAGCTTCAATTTCCGCTCTTGAAATGCTGGTTATTGAATTTGGAATTCTTTCAATCATATTTTCTCTTGTATTAGGACGAGTTTGAAAAACAAGGTATTTTAGTCTTCCCCACAAGTAAAAATCGAGGACTGTCAAATCCGATGTGCGCGCCGGCCACGAAAATAAACTACCCCGTCCTATGCAACGATTTGGAAACGAAGCATCCAAGAAGTTTCGAACCACCTGCGAGAAGCGGGCAGGGCATCCATCATGCTGGTACCACATTTGTCCTCTTGTTTCCAACGAAACATCTTCCATTAGTTCTGGCAGTCCATTTTGTAAAAAATTTAAATATGTTTCACTATTCAAATGTCTGATTTCAATATTCTGTCAAGTAGTATTTAAGCATCACAAAAGAGAAAATGCAACAATTGGGGAAAGGCATTTTTTCCGCTTATGTAATTAAATTAGAAAATATTATCAAAGTCAGGATTAGAACATTTATGATGATTGATACTGAATAGATAATTTTATTTTTTAAATAAAATTGTTGCGATTGCGACCTAAATATTAAGACCAATTTTTAACTTAATATTACGGTAAAAATTAAAACTAACTGATGTTTTTCAGAAAAATCGAAATATCTCTTAACATGTCAGAGATATCGATTTCGGGTTTTCACTTTCTTTAAATTACCTTTCACATCTTTAAATTACCTTTCTTGTCATGTAGTAGAAGATGTACCATTCCATTTGAAAAAACTGAACAAAACTTCAAAAAAACTATTGTTGAATGTAACGCCACCTCGCGATTTCATTTATAAACTAAATAATTTATCTCCCAGATTATCTGATTGTCCCAGCAATTGCCTTTCAAATGAATCCAAATTGAGGAAAATCGGTTAAGGTAAACGGATAAAACGACGACTTTTTATCTCAATAGGTAAAACTCCCCCCCACCCCTCTATTCGTGAAATTACGACAAAATGTCATAAAACAAAGTTGTAGGAGACAGTTTGCTAATTATAACTGAGAATTTTTCTTACTCGGTTAACACTTGAAAATACACAAAAAATTATTTTTAAAAATGTTTAGCTCGTCACGCCCTCTTGCGGTCGTTTTAGAAGCTTAAAAATATTCTCATGATCATTTTTAGTACATTTTTTTTTCCCCAAAGCTGTGGGATAAATAGTTTTCAAGATACGGCCGCGATCCATCCTTAATGGGACACCTGGTATATTCTGAAACGTATACGGACTTGAGTCTATTACATCCTTTTTTCATCGCAAGTCACAGTTTGATTAAGTATCCTTCTGCGTATTTTGAAAGTTTTCAACGGGTAAGTATGGCACTGAGCTTTAGGAAATTCAATTAAATCTTATCGTTCTCATCAAATCCTATATAACTTTTTTCTTCTCAGTGAATTTACAAATGTCTAATAAGTGCGGTATAAGACAATAAGAATTTATCATTAGTGACACTAAGGTTTGGTTTGGAGTATAAATTATTTTCTTGTCTTGCCAGCCACTCATTGACACTGTTTATATATTGTAAAATAAGTTCTCCTTAAATGTTCTTTCTTTAACTTACACATGGAACAAAATAATCGCTGGTGGCCAGATCTGAGAATTAAATAGGCTGTTTTTGGAACTAGTGTTGTAGGTAGTCATTGAAACACAATTTGGGTCGCTATCTTGCGGTTTGCAATTTTTTATTTAAAAAATGAGAACTTGATTTTATTAAGAACTTAAATAGTAAATCCCAAAACATAGTATTCAAGCATGAACTCGAAAACAATCATAGTTTACCATTTTTGGATATTTTAGTCAGTAGAAATAATAAAAATAGGTTAGATTTGATATTAAAAAAAAAACACCACCACTTTGAGATACATTCCTAACGATTCGAATCATAGCTTCCAAAATAAGAGGGCTAGTTTAAATTGTATGGTAAACAGGTTAATCAATTTTCCTTTAAACCAAGATAATTATAACAAAGAATTAAAAATAATTAGGGAGGTATCCGAAGTATACGGTTATAATAAGAACATTGTAGATAAATTAATTAGAAAACATAAGTTTAGAAAATTATTGAAAGAATCTTCGACTTTTCAAAAGGATCATAACTGCCCAATGCCCAATTAACACGAGGGCTAGACAAAATTTTGAAAAAAGTGAATATTAAGATTGTGTATAAACCATATAATAAATTAAGAGAAGTCCTGGGTAATCCAAAGGATAAAGTAGATCAGCAAGAAAAGTCCGAGATTTACGAACTTAGTTGTCAAGATTGTGATCGAAGGTATATTGGGCAAAGAAAAAAATCAATATTAACGAGATTTAAAGAACACATTGCCCACATTAGATATGGGAGAAATGAAAAATGTTGTGTTGCTCAACATGCAATCGAACATGACCACAATATAGATATTGGAAATTTAAGACTCGTAAAAAATGTAAATAATAATAGGGCTTTGCATATGCATATGAAAACATTCAAATAGAAAACTGTAAAAAAAAATAATAAAAAAATCATTCATGAACCAGGATAAGACACCTATTCCGTACAGTCAACTTTTTCAATCATTAATATAAGGCTCAGTAAACTTCACGGTTCATGATTTTTACACATTTCATTAGGTAGGGTTATCATATAAATATAGCATAGTTTAGTTTTTTAGAATTAGATTAAATTATCTCCTGATGATGCTAACATGGTTAGTGAAACGTGCGTCGAGAAGTTTTCAAAAAGTGGTTTGGTGTTTAGTGGTAAATCTCTTCGAGTTTAGTGTTTCACACCGAAGGTTCCAATAGAAGAATTCATGAGAAATTCTATTTGTTAATTAATTACCACATATCAACCAAACAACAAGAGAAAAAGACGAAGACAATTGAGCCAGGATGTTTTATTGCCGTCCCAAGTTGTGTTTCATTGATTACCTACAACACTGGTACCAAAATGGTTCCAAAAACAGCGTATTTATTCCTCAGATCTGGCCTCCGGCGATTATTTTGTGTTCCGTGTGTAACTTGAAAAAATATCGAAAATTCCCACAATTACTAAATATCTAATCCTTGGATACATTAATACCATCAAATGGAATGGAAAATGTTCCAATATGATTATCAACTACATTCCATTACTTAAATATTTTAACTTAAATAAAATTCTAATAAAAATATTGAAACTTCCATTACCAATCTTACATTATTTTACAGGTTGCTTCATTAACTACCAGTGAGAAAGGTACAAAAGGTGAACTTTCTCTCCTTCAAAGACAAGTGGAGGATCTTCAAGAGCGATTACAGAATGCAACTGCTTCCAAACAAGCGGACAAACAATCCATCGGTAATCTGGAACGAAGGATAACCGAAGAGAGGAGGCTTAGATCGAGTTTAGAATCTCAGCTAAATCAAGAAAGGAAAAATAGAAAGCAGGAGGAAGCTCGACTCGCACAAGTAAATATAATTTTAGATTATGTTTTTAATATGATATACAGTAAGACCTCCGTATCCAGGATTTAGTACCATCATTTTCCGTGGGTATAACGCAAAACTATATCAAGAACAGAAACTAAGAAACACATGCTATATATTATTTACTTAAAATAATATAATAAGGCTACATGTTATTAGTCTGTTTTTTAAACAATGGCTTTAGTCGCAATTAGACATTGATGAGATATTTTAGAAAAAATTACGTTGGCAAAAAAAATAAGAGTAATATTTATTACAATTCATAAACAAACTAAAAGATGTAATACTCTAAAACTGATTGGTCTATATAATTACCGAAGCTTTATACTCTACAGAGCTACAGCATAGCGATTATTCTTAATTACTGATTGACATATTCTTCGCATGGAGTCGATTAGTTGTCGGCCTGCTTTTACAGGTATTGAAAACCAAGCTGTTTGAATTCCTTGCCACAATGTCTTCTTATTTACAAGTTTTTTTTTACCAGCAAGACATAATTTCAACTTCCAAAGGATTGGAATTAAATCCGCGAATTGTGAAGAATACTCTAACTCTTTAACATGTTTTCTATCAAACCTCTGCTTCACCACATGAGCAGTATGTTTGAGATCATTCTCTTGTCAGTAAATCCATTGTAAAAACATATTTTCTTCAGTATAAGCTATCATAAGAGTCCTAAGTAATTTTTTTTATCCAAATATTGGACCTACTCCTTTATATGAAAAATACCCCCATACTTTGATGTTGCCACCACTATGCTTCATTGTACCCAAAGCGTTATGTGGATTAAATTCTTTATTAATATGTCTTCTCATATACAATTTACCATCAGAACCAAATAAATTAATTTTGGTTTCACCACTAAAAAGAATGTTTTTCCAGTTACGTTGGAAATGTTCACTACAGTTTCTTTTTCCAAATTTTAACGGCTGCTTTGTGATCTGTTTACTTAAAAACATAAATTCCTTAGCTACTCCAGCGTGTAGGTTCTTCTGTTGTAAACGTCGCTTTATGCTTCAGGTGATGATGCGTCATTTTTTTTATAACGTTGGAGACTAATCTTAGATTATCCATTTTTTAACTCGTTTTTCTTGGACGGTCTCGCTTTTCTGTTTGTTTTTGGGTCATATATGACTCTTTCAAAACTTACAATGTAACAAACAAAGCAATTACAGATTGTGTCCTTCTGATTGCATTCATAATAAATGTATAAGATTTCTTTTGGTTTCTAAATTGCAAAATTAAATGTTTACTTCAATTTTTCACGACTGAAGTAGGAAACAATTAGGAGGAAATAAATTCTTTAAGAAGATAAGCAGCAATAAAATGCACTGGTTATATTGTAAACAAATCTTTAATGGTCAGTTAATATTGGCATATTATATAATAATATAATTTGCTAATATTAACTGACCATTAATATTAGTTACCATAATAAATATATTATGATAACTAAATTAGGTGTCGGAACAGCCGCATCACGTCAAATATCAGTTCTCGATAACTGAAGTTAAGCGAAATCAACCGCGGTCGAGATCTAGATGGATGACCGTATTATAGGAAACCCTACAAACTAAGCAATGAACCAACTTGGCTTGAAGAGCTAAAATTTAAAATTAATTAGAAAAGAAAACTTAGTTTTTAATCTTCAAGCGAGCGAGCGGTCATTTGTTACGATTGCGATCGCGCGTAACTTTAAAGACATGAAATTTTTGGGATTTAGAATACAAATTTAAAAAAAAACATATTTCACGCTTTATTTATTTAGACACATTAAATTAGGAAACAATTTGGTAACAAACATTTTGCTTAAATATAAAATAAAATTGAAATTATAAAATTACACTTTGTAATTAATTTAATTCGTTATCTTGGTTTTAGTTTTCTTCATAATCAATCTCTTCATTCATTGCAAAGAAATGTAGTATGGTACAGGTTAATATTCCTCAGACAAGCCGCTCATTGTGCCTTGAAATGTCTCGTATTTTTAGCTGGGCATATTTTGCACCTTCCTCTGCATGCACTGGAACTTATGCCTGGTTCGTTACATGAGTTTCCGTGACTTATGTTTAAGTAGTTCTCTAATTTTTCTTTTGAGTTTTCTCGGAAGGGACCATCTTAGCCATCGTAGGTCTTCTCTCTACATACTCTTTTATCAGCTGCATTCCCAATTTACGTAAATATTTTCGCCTTTTTTGCATAATTATTTGAGATTTGACCCTCAAGATTACCATGGACTTTTATTCCTGCAATATCTAGCAAATAAAAAAAGTGGCAAAGGCCAAGCTGTTATTTTTTCTTGACGTCGAATACATTTTTTGCTTTTTTATCAATTTCACTAATTGGTCTTCGCCTCCTATCCATTTTTAATAATAAAAAATAGTAAATATGAACTTTGTTAGGCGATATTGCAAAAAAATACTATCGCGAAGAACGGCGCACGAAATTTTTTCGACGTCGGGCGCCCGTAAACTATTCGACGTTTACGCTGCGACTAAAACAACAGTATTTTGTCTATGTGGTGAGCCTATAAGAGGTTACTAAAGATGGGAAATACTTGAGAAGTAGATGTAAGAATTTATGACCGAAAATATAGCAAGTGCGATCGATTCGATAACGCGTGCCCGCTTGAAGGTTAAAAGTTGCCTATTGGCCACCACTGTACATGTAAGAAAATAATTATTCATATGCTATTTCGAAAATATAATTTAATTTACATAATAATTATATAATACAACAACAACCAAATTAATCGTTGATAAAATGTTAACATTTTAATTCTTATTCAGTGGAATCAACTGGAGAAGGAAGGTTAATAAGAGCGAAATAAACATTAACATAACATTTTTAATATATTGTCTTTCCACCTCCTTTTATTACATCAAAAATTTTTTTTAGTAATTGTAGAATTTCTTCCCATGATCCAATAGCACTTTTTAAATCTTCCATATTATAAAATTGCCTTGATTCACTATAAACTCCTTTTGAAAGCATCCCCCAGACATTTTCAATGGTATTCAAATCAGGTGAGACGGCAAACCAATCTAATTTTAAAATATATTTTTTGTCTGAAAAAACTTATTTTCTCCATTGCTCAATACATTTTGGACAATTTATAGCGAGTATTTCTTGCAATATTTTCAGACTTTGTTAACAGTCTTTGGACATTCCTAATTCTTGTTTCACTCCAACCTCCTCACCAATTGCTCTTGCAGTCTTACATAAATTGGATGCAATTCCCAGAATTAATATTTTTTCTCTTCTTGACAGAGCAGGTGACCTCTCAGTTGAATGATGACGCCTTTCTAAAATGAGTACCAGAGGTACAATATAAATTTAATAATATAAACTAGTTTAAGCAAAATAATATTTAAAAATTGAACTGGCCTGCTGTCTTTCCACGTTTAAATATCATTGAAAATGTCTGGGGAGGCTTTCAAGATGAGCTTATAACAATTCAAAACAATTTATAAATGTGGAAGATTTGAAAAGTGCTATTCAGGCTTCAATGGGAGAAATTACACAACAAACAATAAAACTGTTGTATGATTGATTACTAAAAATAATTTTTGATTTAATTAAAGGTGCTGGAAAGACCAAAAACTATTAAAGTCTTGTTTTTTATGTTTTTCTCTTGTTAACTTTCCTCTTTCCTATAAAACTGAGTATGTGTCTAACATTTTGACGCATCGAAAATCTGTTAAAAAATTGAAAATAATTTTTGTTCTTAAGAAACGTCTTTAGTTCAGCTTAATATGACTAACAATCTATTTTACGACCTTTTTCATAATAATTGTTTGTAGTGATTTATTGTTTGTAGAGCGGGTGTATTTGGTTTACCTTCTTTCAAAAATGACGTAGATCATTAGTTTCTACTATGTGAATCCTGCTGATCTAGATGTTTCGTCAGTGACCTCGCCATAAAATGTTTCATTTGATTTGGAGCGTTTTGCATTAACTGATAAAATAGAACCAAAGTAATTTCGTTAATTTTTGGACTCTGTAGGCTTCTACTTAATGAAAATTAATTATAAATGTTTAATGAAAGACTGTTTTGTGTAGATTTCCATTTTATTATTACTATTTAACTCGTTTCGCTAACACTGTAGCTTCTTCAGAACTGGCTATTTTCGATGTTAAAATAGGTATAAATACAAAAAGTTTGTACAAATATATATATATATATATATATATATATATATATATATATATATATATATATATATATATATATATATATATATATATATATATTTAAAGAAATCTACACTGTACAAATCAGTAGTAATCTGTACAAATTCAGTAGTAAAAGGGATTTGTTCAGGTTTATTTGCTCATTTAGTTTTTCGCATCTTTCGTTTTAGGTTCGCATCTTAGGTTTTAGGTTTTCGCATCTTTGAGATGGTTTATTTCTAAACTCTCCAGATGGTTTTGTGTAGATTTCCATTTTATTATTACTATTTAACTCGTTTCGCTAACACTGTAGCTTCTTCAGAACTGGCTATTTTCGATGTTAAAATAGGTATAAATACAAAAAGTTTGTACAAATATATATATATATATATATATATATATATATATATATATATATATATATATATATATATATATATATATATATATATATATATATATATATTTAAAGAAATCTACACTGTACAAATCAGTAGTAATCTGTACAAATTCAGTAGTAAAAGGAATTTGTTCAGGTTTATTTGCTCATTTAGTTTTTCGCATCTTTCGTTTTAGGTTCGCATCTTAGGTTTTAGGTTTTCGCATCTTTGAGACGGTTTATTTCTAAACTCTCCAGATGGTTTAGTTTTTTGCCTTTGTTATGTATGTGTAGTATTTTAAATTCACTATTAAAACGATGGTTCTCATTTTACAGATGTGAGGCGTAGTTAAAATTATGTTTATGACTAAAAAAATTTCTTTCTTAGTAATGTTCTTTAATTATTTTCTTGAAAGATCTGCTTCTTTATCCGATATAAGTTTCCGGACACGACCCACAATATAGTTAATATATATCTGATTTATCTTTTTTGTTTGTTTTTGCTTTGCAATTTTTGATAAGCTTTTCAAGACTTATTTGTTTTAAAGACTAGTTTTGCATCGTTTTTTTTTCAATCCTTTCCGAGAGTTTAATTTAAATGAATTGTTCTCTCTGAACACCCATTGATTAACGCAATTTGCTTGATGGTATTTAGTTCCTTATTAAATCTGCATCTGCTGCCTTCTACATCTCCTAAAGGAATATTGATCAGTGTGATGATTTATTATGTATTGTTGTATCTGTTCGAGACGGTTTGCGGAAAATGAAATCTTGAAAATGATGTTTGTTAGATATCTGTGAAATGATTAGGTCCGTCAAAAACATCATTAAATTAATTAAAATGACATATCTATTGTAATTTTTCTCCTGGCTAATTTGTTTTCAGTTCATCTTAAGATGAGTAACAATTAATTTTTCGACATTTTTCATAATATGTTATTTAGAAAACTCTTGAAAAATAATTGTTCAAATATCTCTACATTTTGACACTGAGTGTATTGCTTATTTTCAAGATTCAGGTGATTTCGTTTCAGGTAACAGCACAGCAGTCTTCAAGAACAGAATGCACGGATATGTGCAAAACGCGTAGGCGCGACCTAGAAGCCGAACTGTCAGAATGTCGACAAGCTCAACGCTGGGGCGAAGAAAGGTACCGTCCACGTCCAACCTGTTTTTTGGTTTTCGCTTACCTATATATTCTTCGTACGTTTAAGGTGTAAAACGTTAGAACTGGAAAGTCAAGGCCTCGCTGAACAATTGCGTGACACCGACATGTTGATCGCTGCATTATCGGCGGTGCAAGAAAAGAACGCCCATCTCGAAAATTCCCTTTCAGCAGAGACGCGCATCAAGCTAGATTTGTTCAGTGCACTCGGAGAAGCAAAAAGACAATTGGAAATCAGAGAAAGTAAGTGGAATATCTATATTTCTTATAAATAATTATCCAATAAAAGTGTCAGAACTTTAAAATGGGGCACAATGATTTATCACAATTTTTATTTTATCTTGAAGAACAAATAATGGCATATTTTGAAAATACTTACTTTACTAAGTATTTGTTAGTATTGTAACAGTATTATAGTAGTAAGTATTGTTGTTTTGCTTTGCAAAACTCTCTCCAATAGTTTTGATTCTTGACTTTACTTTTAGCTTCGTTCCAGTTGCAGATTCGAGTTTTAAGAAATTGGAGTAGTTCTTGGTTCCCGGTTTTTGTTGCTCTGTCGTCTTTTCTTCTCCCATCCCTGCTTCCCAAATTTCTTTAGCCGTATTATTAACTTTCATACTAATCAGGTGACCAAACCATCCTAGTTGTTTCTCCGTCAGTGTAGTAATAGGAATCACTCCCAGTTTTTTCCTGATGACGTCGTTTCTTATCCTATCTCTCCTGTTAACTCCCTCTATTTTTATCAATATTCTCATCTCCATAGCTTTCATTTTGAATGGACATTTCTTTGTTAGGACCCATAATTCACTCCTATATTAGGTTAGTGCTAACCAAAAGTCCCCTCCCCTCCCTTTATCTTTTGAACGGTTATACTTAAACTAATGAAATTTGGAATGTGAAAATGACTGCACATAAACTCCTTTTCTAGTAATAACTGATAACGTAATCATCGTAGATGGCATCACAGTGCCATTGTGACCAATAATTTTCAATGGGATCCTATGGCAACTAACACCTCGCTTGAAAGGTATTTAAAAGACCTCTTCAACCATACTAATTTTGTTTGGGTTCAAGGTAGTTTTGATGCATAAAATAAATAAAATTTCATTTTAGCGTATAATTAATATAGATTCCTAAGTCCGTCCTTACAGTGTGCAAAACGTGCTCCACCTACTTCCTGACAGTAAAACATCCTATTGGTAAACTCTGGTCGCACTCGTTCAAATGTTTCAGCGAAAATTGCTCTACACTCTTCAACAATTCGTTGTCTTAAAACATCAATACTGTCAGATGTTAAAGCATATACTTTAGATTTAGGGTACCCACACAGAAAAAAATCCAAAGGTGTAAGATCCGGTGATCAAACCGGCCATCCTATCGGTCCTCGTCGTCCAATCCATCTACCAGGATATTCCTGATCCAAATAATGTCTTACTGCAGTACAATAATATGGAGGAACTCTGTCTTGTTGGAACGTGATTTCGAAGTTACCCTGGATTGTTTTCCAGAATTTCGAGAATTAGCGACTGAATCGCGGTTTCTAACATCTCAAGGTACGCTTTACCGGTTAAGTTGCCGTTCAAAAATATAGGAAACTATGTGGTTTCCCAGAATACCTGCCCAGACATTTACTTTTTCTGGAAACTGTGTATGTTTCTCACTAAACACGTTAGGATTTGTACCACTCCAGTACCTTACATTTTGAGTGTTCACATTTCCATTGAGGTAGAAAGTACTTTCGTCACTAAAGGAAATTGTTTTTAAATAATCTAGCGGTTGATCTGCTGATTGCAGACTTCGGTCGAGGTCGTCATCTGAAAGTTGATGCGCCATTTTTAATTTATAAGGGTGAATTTTTTTTCAACACCCGGTTCACCGTTCGTTGACTGACTTCACAGATGCAACTTGGGTTGTAGAACAAGTAAAGTTTACTAAAATTTCTGCAGTTATATCAAGTTCTTTGTCATTAGAAACTTTTGGTCTGTTAAATCGTTTTGCATCTTTAAC